>JAGFZM010006710.1:11473-21473 GCA_017657215.1 Limnothrissa miodon | reverse complement strand
GGAAAAGGGACAAAGACCACACACACACACAATCAGCAAAACACAAAGAGGAACATCAGGGCCAATAGTACTAATAGACTTCATAAAGATCATGATCAGAATAAAGATACAATCACACAAGACACACACACATACACACAAATATTTACACACACGCCACACACAATCTGCGAAATGTATAACAAGGAACACTCAGACCAATTTGGAGCAGAGTTTTCTGAGGAACCACTTTGAGATTGTGGTATCCAGTACTGTACTGTATTTAAGCTAGATTCCTCCAAATGTTAAAGTCAGGCACATGCACTTGTAGAATAAGGACTTCTACACATGTGCTTTTAGTTTATCATAGAAATCTAGAGGCATGAAATTGCTTGAAAATTGTTCAACGCTCTGGCAGCATATTTAAACGACTGTAAAATGCCATTTAAAAAGCAGATATTGCACATACCTTCCCATATATGCATGTATGGATAGACTACTGTAACTGCCATCTTTAGATATTGTCGTAGTAAGTAGATACATTAACTATAGACAGTGAACACCATCAACAATTTTGAAAGTATAGGCTAGGCTTTGCTAAGTAAGCAGTTATGAAGGTATAAATAGAATCAGCAATCAAAGGACAATTGTGTTTCTCACACTTTTCTACTCTGTTGCATTCTGGAAGAGAACACACACACATACGATAAAACACACACTAAGTGCAACAATCACACAGTAAAAAAAAAAAACACACACACACACATACACATTGAATACGCACAGTAAAGCACACACACAGAATGAAAACAAACACACAGTGCACGCACACACACACACACACACACACACACACAATGAAACCAAACCAAGCACCCATTATAAAACACACAAAGCTAAACGCACACACAGTAAAACACACACATACACACACACAAAGAAAATGCACAGCAAAGTGCACGTACACACACATAAAAACACACAGAAACCACACACACAGTATGAAACCCAAGCAAGGTCAGCTTTAACAGTGAGTCATGTTTTCCAGTACTGCAGAGTGTGTCGTGTCCTATGCGGTTTAGCTAAACTATGCGTTTTATCAGGGACTGGAACAACACAGTCCTGACCAGCATTGAACCCATTATGGCATTTCAGCTCAAAGTTGCAGTTCCTCAATCTCAGACTTTAAGAGTGTCAATATGGCCGACTGAAGACAAATACACAGGATGTTTACTGACATATCATAAATGTCAACACAGCTATCAAGTCAATACAGCTACTAAGTTTAAGGCACAGGACATAAGTAAATAACATAAGTAGACTAGACTAGTTCACAAACTGGGGGAAATGGGGGTTGCACAATGTATGATAAATTCATTTAGTTATTTGGAGTCTTTTGCATACATTATGCTTTTGACCCACATGCACCAATCAGGACTGCTGCCCTGTGCTTAGACCAACAGTGTGATACTGTAGAAGTTTTATGTGTTTAATTACTTTGAATTACTCAGTTCGGTGTCATTGCAGCTGGCTCCCTGAAAAAAAAACGCAAATTCCTCAGATGAAACATTCGGTTAGACTCACTTTGAGCTGCTTTCTCTCTCAGACGGGGAATTCCGGTCAAAAGAACGGGCTTGTAACGTTTCTCGTTAAGATGCTCCGAAGCGTCGCATACTCCTCTGCACTTTCACTCTGAAAGAACACCAGAATGGGAATCAATTGACATAAACAAGACCCAAACAACGCCCAAATGAGTCTTATCAAGGAGAACTTTGTGTCCATACAAAAATAATAACCACATCCATCAACTATCTAGTAACCCATCTAAACAACTTGGTCTTCTTAATTATGCCTCTAAAACCCAATCACAATCTAATCTAAACTGAATTGAACTAACGTTAAACGGGAGTCATCTAACGTTACAGTCATCGACAGTTTACGTTCCAGGTAAAACAATACTAGCTGTTAGAGATTGGTCAACGTGAAGCTAAAGAAGACTGATCACAACACATTCCGTTTCTTTGCTACTCTAAAACTAAATCAAGTTAACTCATATACAGTGTTATAAGTGTTACAAAACATGTCGTTGGGTGTCTTGTTTTTCACGCTGTAGTCTGTAATATAACTTTGTCAGGTCAAGTTAACCAGTAACGTCAAATCAACCACCACCGCTTGCCCCAAGTTAACGGAACACTAACACGGTCAGTGACAGTTTTTGCCTAAAGCAAATGATAACGGAACTTGTCAAACGCTAAACAAATGACAGCACTAGTAAATAGCTTGCAGTTCGTCACTGAGTATATGTTGGTGTTTATGAAGAGTAAATTAGACGAGCTTATGTTACTCTCGTTTTTTATAAACAAGGGGCATCCTTCAACAAGGGGCAAGAAAGAAGTTTCCTGTTGAACAGAAACCTCGCCTTTAAAAATGGCAAAGGAAATTTTCCGGTGTGTTAGCTTGTCTGCAAGGGAAGCAAGCGGATTTTAGAGATGCATCAGTGACTGCATAATAAACTGTCACAAAATAATACATTCGTTAGTTAACATTAATTAACGTTAGCCGCTCTCCTCGTTTCCGCAAAAGAACGCTAGCACGCTTATTAACAAATCCCCCTTTGAGATCAGCTATAAAAGGTTAGTTTTATCTTTTAGAAGTGATATGGCATGTTCAGTTATCTTTAAGCAACCTTACCTTTAAATGCTGTTTTCACTGACAAAAAAAACAAACAAAAACAAAATGAAGGGATCCTTTATCGTCTCCGTATAGCTGATCGAGAATGACTTGCGACTGGAGCTGATAATGGAATCACATGATGTTCTCTTAAGGTCATGTGACTACCCGTGAGCGTTGGACTTGTTTGCGAAACCCTGCTTATTCATTGGCTAAAAATGCCTGGCAAGCCCTGTGTATTCAGGCCATAATAGGCTAGTAGTGTTTGACTGCTGCATTCTATTATAAAGTCACCAAAATAAGTGTAAACAAATTTGTTTTATTATTTTTTATGAATGTACATAATCAAATGCCATAAGTTTATATAATATTTTTTTTTACAAACAATTAGGCTATAGTTTTCACTGAATGCTTTGCAATGAATTGTCTTTTTTATTTTCACATAAAATTTTTAATAGAATCCCATTGCAGTTAGCCAACGAGTCATAAAGTGAAATGGCTTATTTTTTTGTCCTGAAATTTGTAGGCAACAAAAGCCACAAAACAGAGTATGAAAATGCCATCTGACGAAATAAAACTAGCCTACTTACATTTTAGGAAACATTATATCCAACCACATCACATAGTTCAACAATGTACACCTTATGGGCATGGGTAGGCCTACACTTTGGGAGAACAATGATAAGGGGGAGATCAAGGGATGGCATTCATTCATTTTAGAGCGAAAGTGGTAGTCATTTATCTGTTTTGGGCTTCTCATAAAAATGGGCATTAATCATTAATGTTTTTTTTTTCAGTCAAGGCTATTAAATGAGCCTTGTAGGGTATGCTTTCTGTTCATTTGATGACAGACAATGAAAACAAGCCGTCCTGGGGCATTATGACAATGCAGCCAAGCCTATTACAGATGGTACCTGTTACCTGGCACATAGACTGGACAAAACCACAATAGAGAGAGAGAGAGAGTGTGTGTGTGTGTTTGTGTGTATGCAATCTAAATTAGAAGGGAAATAATCACAAGTTTGTTCTTCCTAATGATGACCAATGTCAATCAAATAGTCTATTAAGGGACATTTCCCTTTAAATTTCAAAATTAGTTTTCAAATATTTCATGCATATTTCCAAATGTTTTATGTTCACAAAACACCGCCAGTATTACAGATTTTTGAAAAATTGGGCCATTGTCATAATCATCTTGAAAGCTGATACATTTTAGCATCATCCAAGCTTAGGATTCATGGGTAGATTTTGACCAAAGCAACTGGACCCATGCCCAGGTGGCAATATATAGACTTCAACTCCCATAATTCCCTGCTCTCAGTACTGGGCTTAAAGGAATTAAAGGTGATGTGTTCTCATATACAGGGACTGGGAAGAAGTGACAGTTATAATATCCAGAAGATCTTCATGACAAATTCTCTGATTACTCATGCTACTAGCTAGCTACAGTGGAAGTGACAAGTGATGATATCTTGTCTTGTTTTACCTAACTTTACCTAACCTACTGAGGTTAATCAAAGTCATCGGTTTTGGGTGACATCATATTGCATTTTCAGATTATTATCAAAGGACATGTGCGTTTCATCACACACACAGCCCTGTAGTTTCAGCACCAACAGAAACCATAAACAAAGAAGGTAAAAACACAGAGAAAGAGAGAGAGAGAGAGAGAGAGAGAAAGAAAGAAAAAAGAGAGGGAGAGAAAGAGAGAGAGAGCACAACACATACCCAGAAGAAAACTCATTATAAAAGGAACAGTAAACATCTGGACATCCGGTAAGGAAGGTTACCACGAGGACATCTCACAGTACTAAAATGCAATCGGCAGTGATGAATATTAACACACTAAGTCTACAAAAACAATGCTGGACAGAAAATGTCTGAAAATGTCCATAAAAGTGTGTGTGCGAGAGACGGAGAAACATAAATCAATGGCTTCAGAAGTGCTTCTCCTCTTAAACTTGGCATCTTGACTCAAGGACAGTTCAGTACTTGCATCTGATCTTGATGCTGTCGAGACGTGACGGTGGTCTCCACCAACATGCAGAAGAATGTTTCTAGCACATAATGATGCTGAATGATCTACTCCTACCTACACACAGTAGTTTATTTCATGCACACATAATAGTCTATGATACATATACACAGAATCCCAGAACAGCAAAGCATCTTCACGCCCGATTCAGACCCGCAATCCCCTAAGTTTGTTACTCTGACCGAGAATAACAACGCCCAAGATTGTTACTCTAATTGAGAGCAACAGTAATAAAGATTGTTACTCTCACTGAGAGCAACAGTAATAAAGATTGTTACTCTGACTGAGAGCAACAGTGCTTGAGATGGTTCCTCTGAGCCCTGGTCAGCAGTAACCTTGGCGATAGTGTGCCTATGTTTAGTCATATAAAGAATCACCACAAAGCTGTCAGCTGTTCTATGTCTCCTGCCACACACACCCAATGAAGTCCAGTCTTGGCCCTCAACAGTCAACAGTGGCATGTCCTATCTGATAAGGGTGTGTCCTAAGTGCAGAAGGTGTGTGTCGTCTCCTCTCCTCTCCTCTCGTCTCCTAATGGGAGACACCACCTGTGCCTCTCCCTCTCACCTGTATGGGATCAAGGCACTGTGCTGCAACCAGGCGGCTGTGTGATTGGATTTCATTTTTATACATTCATCTTTTAAACGCAAGGGTCCATAGTGTACAGTAAGTGCATCCCAATGCAAACAATCACAGACAAGGAAGCTTGCAGTAAATGCTCTTGTTAAGTTGTGAGCAAGTTGTCTGTAAATGTAAATGAAAATACAATTAAAATAAACTTTTTTAAAAAAAGGTATTGTCTGCCATTTTGTTTTTTAAAAAACAACTTGAGAGCAAAAATGATGCAATTCCGAAGCAACAGTGAGAAGGTAATGTTCTCCAATAAATCCCATAGCGCCCCCTACAGTCAGAATGTCTAGACTCTGTTTCTCTGATTGCAATCGATTTGTTTATCTTTCTAGACCTTCTAATCAAAGAAGAAATCTAACTAAACTTTATCAAACACATGAAACTGCTAACAGGTCTTACTGTTATATGCTATATATACTGTTATATATCTAGTTATATAACTAGATGTTATAGCAACTATTCTACAACCAGAGCCAAAGTTAAGCCTGTGTCTCATTCACTACAAAGTCAACATATTCCTGTTGAGTCAGTGAAACAAAGTGATATACCTGTAGTCTGTTCTCCAGGCTACCAAGCTACAAATAAAATAAGATAATGACTATCTATCAAGCTATGGAAGAGGTTTAGTGCTGACGGACAATAGATCTGCTTAACAGGTCTATCTATATGGAAATGTCCCCAAGGAGAACTGAGCACTGTAGCTTGCCTCTGTGTGTGTGTGGACTAGACTAACATATTCATTGAATACTTGTACAACAACCAGCTACATTTTGAACAAGTTCAATGGCTTAGACCACCAAAAAAAAATATCCAAGGCAACTCAGTTCAGCCAAAATACTGATGACAGTCAAGAGATTAAGAAATTAAAGATTCTTCTGTGTGATTCAGTCAAATGTAATTCTAAGTAAATATAGAAACCTACAGACGTGATGAAAGTGTGTATCAAATTGATATGAAACATTTACAGATTATGCACTTACAATGTGTGCACAAACACAAAATAATGTAAACATTTTGGGCTGGGATGCTGTGTATAGGTGTGAGAATAAACTACAAAGTCTTTTTGGGGGATAGCTATATATTCTACTGCATTTTCAATTCCCGATTTCAAATGTGGACCTCTCAAAAAACAACAACAAACAACAATCAAAAATCCGTCTCCAGCCTTCTCCAGAACAACACGAGGATCTTCTGGCTTCTTTCACGGCTTGTCTGGCAGGGTCACCACATGGTTGGATGTTGTGCTTGTTACTGACACCAAGGTGGGCAAAGGAGGGATAGTCTGCAGGCAAAGGGAGAGGACAGGTTGAGATGCTTCCATAAATCTTCACGGCTGACTGTGGATGTATCCTGAGTCCTTTTTGTTTTGTGACCCAGCAGTTGGACAGTGAATGATTTGTGCTTGTTTCTGAACTCATTTCTCCTTGCGGCAAGATCTCAAGGCCGTAGAGAGAGAGAGAAATTAAATGCCAAAAGTGTGACCCTGTGTGACCCCAGATTGACCTTTTGTTTCCATGGCAGCCGCTTGTTTATTTCTTGGGGTGGAACACCATGAGTGGACGTTCCTCGTGCCGTTGCCAGGGACTCTTCTTGTTCTCGTCCTTGTCGTCGGGGTCGTCTTCAGGACTGGTGACCGAATCACGCCGCGACTCGCTGTTGTTGCTGCTGCGCGAGCTGTTGCCGCGGCTACGACCCTTGCGGTTGATGGGCGACCCCCGGAGCTCGTCGGGACCTTCATCCAGGAGCGGCGTCAGCGGGTTCTCCAGCGGTGAGCTGGCGCCCATGCGAGCCACGCCCCCACTCAGCTCCAGGGCATCCTGATAGGCCAGTTTGGAGTAGGGCTTGACTCCGCCCACACCTGCCCCTCCATGACCGTGAGTGTGACCCTGGCCGTGACCCTTGCGGTGACCCGTGCTTGAGCGCTCGTCCTTCCCACTTCTCCGCTGGGTCGAGGAGGACGAGGAGGAGGCGAGCTTGCGGTCCTGGCTCTCCTGGGAGATGGTGTCAGGGCTGCAGTCCTTGCTGCTGCTGCTGGGCTGCGTGTTGTGGGTGGAAGCGGAGGTGGAGTGGGTGGTGGTGGGGGTGGAGTGGGTGGAGGCGTGCTGCTGCACCAGGACGTGCCCCAGGTCTGCTGCCGCGGCGCCCACGTCGATGTAGGAGTGGCGCACGTGCGCGTTGGCACGGCCGTCCAGCGAGATGAACCAGGCGCGCGGGTGCTGCTTCACGCCCAGTTCCAGAAGCTTCTTTTCAGTCAGAGCCTGCAACTCGCCGTTCATCTGCGCCATGGTGGAGTCGTTGAACAGCACGGGGATGTGCACCGAACCCGCCGGGGCTCCCGACGTCCAGCTGCCGCTCTCCGAGTCGTCCGGGGACGAGCCCCCGCTCTGGGCCTGGTGGTTCCCCTGGGGACCTTGATGGTTCCCCCCGATAGCTCCGCACAGGCCCTCCTTGTCCCGGTCGGACGCCGCCTGGCTGTCCTTGCCCGGTTCTCCGGAGGCGAACTCGGAGGACAGGCGCATGTAATGCGCAGGGATGACCAGCGTGGGGACCATGCTGCGGTAGATGTTCTCCTTCATCTGATCCAGGGAGCTGCAGAAGATGATCTGGCCCGGCTGCGTGTTCAGGGACGTGGGTCGATTCAGGTGATCACCGGCCTGCTGGGACACCTGGGAATATTCCGGAGGTTTGTCGGGGGGCGGGGACGGCGGGTCGGAGGTGTATCCGCGGTTGTCGTTGGCAACGTTTCTCCGGTGGTACTCGCCGTCTTTGTCTTCGGTGGAGGCGTAGGAGCGGCCGTACCCGTCCCGGGCTATGACGGGGGGCTCCTGCGGGTTCGTCTCCGTGGCTCGGTGCACCTTCATGGGGAAGCTCTCGCCCTTCGCCCCCTTGGAGCCCTTGCTCTTGGAGTGCCGCAGCTTGTGCACTGGCACGTGCTTAGAGAACTCGTCCCTGGCGCTCTTGTAGTCCTTGGAGGGTGAAGCCTCGGAGCGAACCGCGTCCTGGTCGCTACCGGTTGCTCCAGCCTCTGCGTGACCGCCGCAGATGAGGTTGAGGCGGGACATGGACGTGCCCTGGTCTCTCTTGGAGCCATTCAGAGCAGCTGAGCTCTGGGGCTTGCCCTGCTGTCGCCGTGGTTTCAGACACCGCCGCCTTCAAACAACACAGGACAGGAAACAAACGTCATATATCAAGACATCAAGACCATCTCTAAACCTATTACCATCCTCATAGACTGTAAAAAAGGGCTAAAACGAGGTAAAACTTACAATTTTTTTTACAATAACATCATAATTTCAGTATAAAATATCTAAAATAATACAATATGAATCATAAAAAATAATATATAGAACTACTAACGGTCATGAGCTGCTACTCCTCCTCCTCCTCCTCCTACTACTACTACTACCTAATAATAATACTAAATAAAATAATAAAAACAGTAGGCTACTACTAATAAGGATCATGAGCTGTGGGGAGTACGGGGTCTCCTAGCCCCCCTATACTCTACCTGCAGTAGTAGAGAAGCACACAGAGCATCACCAGCACAAGCAGGGCCAGAGAGGCCAGAATGGACAGCAGGAACAGGGTGTGGTAGGCCGTGATGTCCCTCAGGCCTGGGTGTCCAAGGCCCGACCCTGCAGAACACAGTAGAACACAGCTACTTAGAACTGTAACACCACACACAACATCCCTAGGTGACTGGGTCTGACCCCGCAGAACACAGTAGAACACAGCTCTTCAGAACCATAGGACCACAATAGAACACAGCTACTACTTAGAACTGTAACACCACATGCAAGACCGAGGTTGCCCTGGGTGATCAAGGCCTGACCCCGCAGAACACAATAGAACACAACTCTTCAGACCACACAGAAGACCAGAGCTGACCAAGGGCCAAACCTGCAGAACAGTAGAACACAGCTACATGTACTTAGAACTGTATAGGCCACACGCAAGACAGCTGCCTCAGAACTTGTTAAAGCTTCCAAGACACCGTAACAATATTAGAGAGAGTTGCAGCACCCTTGGCGCTATTTGGTTCTGCACTTCTCTGCATGACAACCTGCTGTTGTCTGTTCAAGTTTTCTCAAAGGTAAAATTATGGTTTCAAAGATAATTATTTACAGAATAAAATACAGTAGTTGGCTTGGTTGCACTGCAATCTTACATGGCACGAAGACCTGTAAAAAAAAAATAAGACCCAATTTAACTGAGTCACTCAGTTTGCTTGCGGCAAAGAAGAAAAATATTAAGGACCAGATGATGACTGGTCATGACTGACGTTATATAGAATATGGCAGAATAAGGCTATGACCAAATGGAAGGAGATCACTGTCAGTTCTAAATCATCATTGCTTTGTACATCTGCAATTACAAACAAACCACTGCTAAAACATTTCACTTGCATCCCAATAATGAGAAACAAGACTCAAGCAGGTGTGTGGTCAAATTACTGTGCTGCTGTGACTGTTTTCCATCATGCTAACTGACCATTACCTAACCATTAACTAACCCACATACTGAAAGGGTCTTACAGTATTGACTTCATTTATTCATGAGATGATGGACGGCAACACCTTAAACATTTCCCGTGGATCAATAGAGGCGGGGGGAAAGAGTGGAAAGAGAAACAGACCAGAGAGAGAGAGAGAAGAAGACAGGGAGGGAGAGAGGGAGAGAGAGAGA
>JAGFZM010006709.1:19144-30495 GCA_017657215.1 Limnothrissa miodon | reverse complement strand
CCCCCCCCCCCCCCCCCCCTCTCTCTCCTTCCACCAACCTCTGGCAGTTGGGTTGGCCCCTTGAGTCGTGGTTCTGCCCAAGGTTTCTTCCTCAGAGGGAGTTTTTCCTTGCCCCTGTTGCTCTTGGGTGCCCCTTGTTAATGATTGGGAGTAGTAGTTATGACATTACTGTTGCCTCTCCACTCTTACTTCATACTGTAGGCCATTCCCATTTCTCTACACTATCTCTTTACCTCATTCTTCACCCTCTCTCTTTAATGCACAATAGACAGACAACACCTACATTTCACGACATTTTTTATCTTTTAAAAAAAGTATGTGACAATAAATATCCTTGAATCCTTGAATATCATTGAAAATATGACAGATTTTTAAAAAGACATTAAGACAACTATTGCTTTGCTTGTAAACTAACAGGCTTCTTTAACAAGACTGGAAAGTCTGCCTGCCTTTACTAGGGTGTAGTAACCTGGGCCCACCCATACTTCCTGTGATGCTACATTCAATTTCGCGAGCAAGTCAGTATGGCCATCATGCCGATTTAGAGGAATTATTTTTCCCAAATCTGTGAGAAACGAGTTTACGCATACGTCATCGGAATGAGTGGTCTGATTGGTTGTAGATTCGTCAAGTAGTATACAGAGGCCCTCGGCAGTTGGGTTGGCCCCTTAGGAACCCACAGCTACAAGTGCTAATTCATGCTTTTCACAGTCACCTGGCAGCCTAGAAAGCACTATCTATCTGTAGCTCTAATTTGCCATGACATGTTACATGTGTAGGTGAGAATTACATGGTATAGAAAAAAGACTATGTAAGACTGCGTAACACTTGTGTTCTGTCTCTTTGATGTTGGACTTATAAACTTGGGGTATTATAAACTTTGATGTGACATGATCAGGTGCCAGATTTAAAACAAAAGTGGCAGTGCTGCTTAGAGACCATTGGTTTTTGGATTTTGCTACTGACTTGATGGTTATAAATGTTGCGTCAGAGTTCAGTTGAGTTGAGTTGAGTTTGTACCATGCTTTGTAAGCAGTTATGCTATGTAATGTTATGTACTTACCCATTAAGTAAAGAACTACCCATAATGCAATTGGCAGTGCTATTCTTTGCAATTCTATTCACCGACACTTTTCTTTGTGACCCCAGAGTGACACCTAGTCAGTGAAGAAATCAGCAGAAGAAAGAAGAACGGTGACGGAGAGTGTTTGACGCGCTTAGACTTTGACCCAAACCTCATTACAGTGACTGGCAGAGATTATACAACTCGCTCCTCTCTCTCTCTGCTCTGCCCGACTACTGATACAGAATGACTCCTGTGCTGAGGCCTTCTTGAATGCAAATAGGCTTCTTTATGGTTTCCATACCAAAATGCGGGATGCTGGATTTCTTTCATTTTTGCTAAAAAAATGTTGCAGTGAAATTCTCAATAACACCATAATATACTCAAATCAACATGGAGGCACACTAGGAAGTCAGCAAACGAGATGTAAATGACTTCTGGTTTTTGTGTGTGAACGCTTTTCTCTAGCTAAAGCAACAAAAAATTGAAATCTGCTTCAGAGAGGGCAATTTCCCTTCAACAAATAAATGTACAGATGTTTAATTGTTTCCCTTGAGAATCAGCAGAAAAAAAGCGCTTCAATTAAAACAGGCAAGGATGAGCCATGATCGGAATTCTAATCAAACAGTGTTGATCGTGAACCTCTGTTAATTCCCTTGTTAATAAGTCAAAAAGAGCTCCATAACAGAAGAAAAGAGGAAGACTGCAACAAGCGGAGGAGTCAGCTAAATGTGGGGAACAATAGAAATCATTTGCCTTGCACACGCATGCGCACATGCTCTCTCTCCTTCTCCCTTTATTCTCCTGGTTTTGTCGTTTCATTCCTGTCTCTCCATGGATTTATAGCTCAAGAGGCAGCATCTCTCTCCAAGCTGTGGTAACACTTAACCTCAGTGTGTGTGTGTGTGTGTGTGTGTGTGTTGGTTGGAGGTGGTGTTGGGCAAGGGAGAGAGGAAGAGGGAGCCTTGTGTCTCCAAACGGCAGCCAAAAATTCACAATTCACAGCCACACACATGGCAAGGCCTCCAGAGGAGGTTGCTGAGATACCAATGGGATCCAGGGAGAATTGTGTGTGTGTGTGTGTGTTTGTGTTTTGGTGTGTATGTGTGTGTGGAGGGATCTTTCAGAGGCAAACCGGGAGCGTTATCTAAAGCCGTGAGAACAATACTGTCTATACATAGTACCATGCCAGTGTGGCTGCCAGGGCCAGAGCAGAAGAGCTGGAGTTGGAGAGAGACTGGAGGGATGTTCCATTATAGCTTAGCGCTATTTAACAAGCCTTACAGCAGCTGCTACCATCCTATGCGCTGGGTAGTTTACAAGTAGTAACATTAAATACATAACTTGGTCTACCTTGCAAAAATCAGTTGCAGAAAGCTGTGGCAGACTCCAAGTTGTGAACAGCAAACCATCCAGATTGATGTGCTTCATGCATTGCACTGGGTCGAAACAGGGTATTTTTTCTCTCTCTTTCTCCAAATAAACAGAAGCCCGGAGTCACACAACAAATACTCCACTGCTTCCTGGAGCATACTGGTCCCATCTGGCACAACACAGACTCTGACTTTGCTAATAATTGGTTTGTTACATTTGACATATGAACGAAAGCAGAGTTCGCAGTGGAGGCTGCGGATGAGCGCTGTCTGTCTGTCTGTCAAGGAGCTCTGCTCAGGAACGGGGAATAAATAAATTCTTCAAACAAGAGCGAAAACACTGAGCACAAAATTGCAAAGCCGTGTCTTTGGAGAAAGGGATCAATGGGACTGCCATGAAGCAAAGAAGAAAATGTGTTGTGCAGCAGGCACAGAGTTCCCCCAGTCTTTTTCATGGAGATATTATAAGATGGGATGCAAAGCCTTTCCTTGCATTTTAGAGCGCTGCGCAGTCACTATTCCCCAAAGGCTGGAACAGTAAACAGAATGCATAAGAAAGCGCAGTACAAAAACGCATTTTAAATATGAGCCCGAACACGTTAACAGTTCAGGCCAGACATTGTGTTTTGCATTGGAGGCCCATTATTACCGCATCAGGTCAGAGTCTTCCTAATCTGACACACACAGGTTTACGGAATGTATTTTTATTCTCTGAATGCCTATGAGAACATATTGTGCACTGCGGTGCCTTGCTATAATCCCTCAGTGTAATTCCCAGTGTGTGTGTGTGTGTGTGTGTGCAGGGGGTGGTTTGTGTGGCTGGGGGCTGTGTGGCGGATTTAGAGAAAGTACTGACAAATTGTGTTGCACTTTGGCCCAACCCCTCGAGAGTTTTTCCCTGTTTGAGCACCCAAGATAGGAGACCACGGGCGCAGAGCAGATGCACTTGTTTACCCTCTTAACATACAGATGCACACACGAAATAAATACTGTACATCCTGATGTTATTATGTTGAAAGAGAAACCTCTAAAGATTATAGGAGCACTCAAGGGCAATGAAAGCAATGCAGAGGTGGGTGTTGGGGGGAAAATGATGTGCTTGGTACATTTCAGCTTAATTCACAGTTGCAGCAATTCTGCAGATACAATTCAAAGCCAAGAGTTAGTTTAAATCATTGAACTTAAGCTTGAAGTTATACGGTCCTGAGATCAGTCCATATAGAACCTACTGTACGGTACAACTGTAAAGACTTCATTTAGAACTTGATGAACTGAATCCATGCATGGGTTTGGAGGGACACAAAGGACTTTAAGGATGGAACAGTTTGGTTATGCTACCAGTCCTTGGCAGAGGCCCAGTTAGCTGCTAACAAACAATGGAACAGTTGGTAGCACACAAAAGCCATGACAACAGAATGGCGGTGGAGAAGGTGATGTGATGTAATAAATTAGCATACTCAATAAGCAGAGAGATGCGTTAGCCAGACTAAAGCACAGCACATGCCAAGCTTCCTATTAGTCAAACGGACTTGTAAGAATGAACGCCACTGATTAAAGCCATGATTGGGCAGCTGAATGAATGAACAAATAAATGATTATACATGATTGTTGATTATACACACATATGGGTCTTCCTTATTAAACATACACCCAAAGGTTAACATTTCTTGTGCGCTGCTGTTGCTGAGAGAAGGCTGAATTGAAATGTAAGGCATCTGAAACTAATAAATGTTAAATATGTCCTATAGTAAACTTACAGTACACAAATATTTGATGAGATGTGTTTATGTAGGCCTACTGTAGCCTAGTAGTGATACTACACTGCATAAAACACAATCTTGGTCTCACTTCTGAAGGTTTATCATGACCTTGAAAAAGACTGAAATCTTGTATTGTTGACAACAATGTAAACAAATTAAGCTAAATTAATAAAAAATATATATATAATCGCTTGGTAAAATGGTGTTGATAACAGTCTTATGGTGGGTGTTGATGCATACTGTGTTTTTGGACAACCTCTTCTGTACTGGGTTAATTAGCATAGTGATAATATTCAGAAACAGTAATTATTCGATCATGGAAGTGCTTGCAGGAACAGGAGATGACATAGTTAGTAACTTTTTTGCCTAGGCTTGCTTACTCATGCCACTGGCTGGCTCTCTCTTTTAGCAGGCCTACAGGCTTGGGTTAGATGCTCTTAATTACCATTTCCTTTACTATTTCAAAAGGCAGTAAGGGAATTGTGCATTCTGGAGTCCTGCTAATCCTCTGAAAACAGGCGGATGTGGCTGGATGTACTGTAGCAGGGTGAGGTAGTGAGAGGTCAGTGACGAGTGGGAAAGGCCTGGCTTGTCCTCCCCTCCCCTTTTATTGTCACTCCCAATCAGTTTCCCTTAGGCAGCCATAGTAAAGAGGCCAACAGCGGAAGGCTCAGCTACATGACTGATTCCTGGCTGACAAGAAGGCTTGTTCTCTCGGCCCTCAGTGGTGACCTTATGTTACGCCCGCGGCTCTGCAACGCACTGCACAAACAGGTGTCATTGCTGCGCTGCCTTGATTCAAAGAGATGCGTTCTGATTTATCAGCATTTTCTTAGCCCTAAAGCAGACGAGTCTTTTCCTCACTGATAATACCCCAACACCACTCCAACACACACACACACATACACACACACAAACACACAGCTTCAAGATTCTCTGTGCTCCTTGGATGATAAATGGCATTTGCACAGTGCCTTTTTCTGCCCATGCCAATTTGGGTCAGCTTGACGAAATTACCCGTGCCGCGTGGCGTCACAGCTGTGAAGTGCCTCTGCTGTCAGGCAGAAGTGGAGGTGACAGCGCAAACCTTTCTTTTTGAAGCCAGCTCCGCCACCACCACCCCTTAGCTTTGTTGGTGGAAAAGTGTGTGTGTGTGTTTGTGTGTGTCAAAGGAGGAGGGCATGCCACACCTACACTCACTCAAAAAAACACATACTTATTCACACACCCATACAGTGCCTTTTCACACCACCATACCGTGCTATAGAAAATCACTCTCTCAAGGTCGGTCCCCCAGTTGCCCCAGCAACGGGCCGATGCATTTGGCAAAACATCAAGCTATTAAATTAGCGATGGCAAGGAGGATGAGGGGACAACCTCTCCTATACACACACACACAGACACACACACGTGCAAATTTTTATAATAAATACATTCACACATACACAAACACACACTCACACACACACACACACACAGACTAGCTGTCACAATCCCAATGCAGCGTAATAACACACACACACACACACACACACCATAATTTAATAAACAAAGAACCCCCCCCCCTTATACACAAACAAACACACACACAACCACATAAGACATGCTTATCCTCTCTCTCTTCCATCTATATAAGTGGCACTGGGCAATTGGACCTAAATGCTGCTTGGGCAAGTGGGAGAAGACCCAAGGTTAAGTGGGCTGCAAAGCAAACACACACACACGCACACACACACAGACTCCAGAGAGTGGCATTGTTGTGTATCGATCAAGGAGCTGCGTGTTTGCCCATCAAGAGTGCATGGGGCCTTCACCAAAGGAGGACTGTGAGAGAGCTAGATACAGGACAACAAGGACAAGGGAGGAGCCCTCAGCTCAGAAAGAAAGTGTGGAGGAGGAGGAGGAGGGGAAGAAGAAGAAGAAAGGAAAAGTAGCCTCGCTGCACAATCCACTTAACCTACCTCTGTCGGTGAGAAACAGAGAGGCCACATGAAAATATGCAGGGGGACATTTTGCATCCTGTCTGTTGACACTTTGGCTTGATATCCGCTCAATACAAACACCCTCAACAACCTCCCCCAAACGCCACTGCCCCTTTCTCACTTTATCTTCCGCAGAAGATAGTGTTCCATTCCGACACTGTGTGTGTGTGTGCGAGAGAAAGTGTGTGTGTGCGTGTGTGTGCCCGCTCAACCAATTATCTTTTTGCCCTCTATCGGAGGTGATTAATATCACAGTGCTGTCCCCTTGCATAGAGCCCACATGAGATGAATCACTGCGATCTTTGTTTTGCCCAGCAAGAGGCCTATTTAGAAAGAGGGGGTACCTGATGTAGAGCTTGTTTGGAGCTTGTCTCGTACCGAGTTGGAGGTATTGATTTTTTTGAGTTGTCGACTTGAGTGTGCAGGCAGTTTCAAGGAGGTTGTTAGACGGTGCTTGAGGTGAGATGTTAAAGGAAATATGTGAAACTGTGCAGTATGTTCACTCTGATGGACAGGTTGCTCAGGATGTAAATAAGAAATAAACACATAGACATTAATAACACAAAATGTTTGCTCCTTTGGTGTGTTATTTACTACAACTTTTACTGGCACTACAGGAAAATATCACCTGTTTCATCTTTGATAGAATATCCTCCTATGTTATCCTCTGTCAAAATATGCATCTTGTGTATATGCATGCGCACACAATAAAACTGTCACTGAATTTTGATTCAGACAAGATTGATTAACTCAATAGAAATTCAAGTCTGCATCCAGCATCCGTGATCCTTTGCCTCGATCTAGAAGGAAGATACCTAGCAAGGCAGGAGTAAGGTACCTAGCAAGGGCAACAGAGATCACAGACACAATATTTAAAAGACGTGTATTTGCATACAAGAGTGGATCGAGATATTTGTTAACAAGGAGGTCAGTACATGTCTCTCTCTCCCTATATGTGTGTGTATACAGTATGTGTGTCTGTGTGTATATGTGTGTGTGTTTGTGAGTGTGCGTGAGTCATATCTAAACACTGACTGGCCACTTTCAGTGTAGGTAAGAGGGGTACAAATAAAGGTTAGAGGACACACGCACACTGAATAATCTGGAGATGATCAAAGAGCATTAGAGTCCCTGTGTCAGTTGTGTGAGGCAGGTCACCCACACTTGCAGCACCAACTCAGCTGAGATAATATATGGATAAGCGGCGAGCCAGTCCCTTTTTAAAAATGAATGGGCGTTTGTGCACAGGAGGTTGGAGGGCAGCACATTCATCTGTCATGCTGTACTTTAGACAAGAGGAGGAAAGGAGGAGGGAGCAACAAAAAAAATAATCAACGCGGTTGGAAAGTTGATGTCCACATGGGTTTGTGTTTGCGTTTGTGTGTGTGTGTGTGCCAGAGAGCATTAGTCATGGATTAGTCATGGAGGTGGTTGATCAACTCAGGGGTCAAAAACTCAGAGCTACTCAAACTCAAACCTCTGTGTGTGTGTGTGTGTGTGTGTGTGTGTGTGTGTGTGTGTGTGAATAGTGTGTAATTCATAATCATACAATATACCAGTGGTTCTTAAACATTTTCTGTCATTTATGACATTGTAAAGTGGAATATTCACACGCCCTACCTGACCCTGAATGTGCAAAAATGGGCAGCAAAAATGTCTTACTGTTTGGTGTATGTAAGTCTTGATTTATGATTCATTTGTCTTTCATAATGAAGCATTTAACCCTGAAATCACATTTGTACGAGTATCTATGGGAACAGCAAAAACTGGAGAACAAGAAAGAAGAAAACACACCATGTTGTGGTGGACGCTGAAAACCATGCAGGTATTTGATGTCATTTTAAGACCAGATTACTCAGGCATGGCTAATCGTAGAGAAGCTACACCGCGGTACGTTCTTCTGTTATAGAAAGCCACTAACACTAGCCACTAGCATAATAACACTATTGGGAAGCTCACGTTGTGCAGTTTCATGTGATGTGCACATGGTGTTGGTGTAATGAAAACTCTGCAAGTAATCTGACCCTGAATAATGGGTGTGATTTCGGGTGGCACGTTGCTGCCGTATGTAATGTCCTCAGGCCCTGTTATGTCTTCAGGTCCAGTTTGAGAAACGTTACGGATACTAACGTATCCTCGGTTCTCTGAGTGAGAAGCCGAAACGTACGAGTGGATGATGCCTATCGTCTCCTACTTTTCTGAAGTCATTTTTAACCAACCCTTTGAAAAAAGGGCAGTAAGCGCACTGACGCGCGCAGGCAACTACTTAGACAGACCTGCGTGACGTCAGAAAGTCGTCCTCTTTGCCAAGCTCGCCAGCGTCGGCGATTGAGGCCCGAAGCGTACGTTTCGGCTTCTCACTCAGAGAACCGAGGATACGTTAATATCCGTAACGTTCTCTTTCGTTTCGAAGCCGAAACGTACGAGTGGATCACTACAACCAAGCCTCAAGAGCCCTACACCGAGGAGCCCGAGGTGGGAAGATCCATGGGACCGCCGCCGGGCCCAGAGAGAACACTCTCTGCTACACCCGGCCTGGTGACGTCCAATGCGTAAAAACGCGCGAAGGTGTTGCCTGAGGCCCACGAAGCGCTCAAGCAGATATCCTTTATGGGGACGCCTTTCCAGAAGGCCCAAGAAGCCGCCACTCCACGGGTGGAGTGCGCCCTGACATGAGCAGGCGGAGGAGCACCCGCCGCCTCATATGCCAGACATATGGCTTCCGTAAGCCAATGCGACATGCATTGGGTAGACAAGGCCTGACCCTTGGCACGCTCGCCATGGCAGACGAACAACTGGTTCGTCTTCCTGATGCCCTGCGTACGTGTCAAATAGGCACGAAGCGCTCTGACCGGGCACAGAGTGACGGGCACAGAACTGCCCGCCTCAGGAAGGGCTGCGAGCTCAATGACCCTCGAACGAGGGTCAGTAGACAGCACTTTCAGGCGAGAAAAGGGATTTGGTCGCAGCGTTACCCGCGCGTCACCTTGCGTGAACTCAAGACAGTCAGGACTGACCGACAAGGCAGTCAGATCGCTGACACGCTTCACCGAGACCAGAGCGAGCAGAAGCGCAGTCTTAAGGGAAAGCATCTTTAGACTGGCACTCGACAGAGGGTCAAAGGGCGTAAGGGCCAGTCCGCGTAGGACAGTGGCCAGGTCCCAAGTAGGGACCGAACGTGTGGAAGAGGGGCGAAGCCGCCTGAAGCCCTTCATGAAGCGCAACGCAAGGGGGTGAGTGCCTGGGGAAACGCCAGCATAGCCAACATGGCATGCTGAAATAGCTGCGAGGTACACCTTCAAAGTAGAGGGTGTACGAACCTGATCAAACAGGTGTTGCAAAAAGCAAGCACCTCGCCAATAGGGCAGACTAGAGGATCACAGCCTCTGTCTCTGCACCACGTGCTGAATACACGCCACTTCAGTGTATATAACGACCTAGTGGATGTAGCTCTAGCAGCCTGAACGGTCTCTATAACTGCGCCTGACAGGCCGCTCTCTAGGGACCAAGCCGTCAGTCTCCATGCTTCCGGCTTGGGGTGCCACAGCGACCCGTGAGCCTGAGATAGGAGGTCCCTCCTCAGAGGGAGGGTCCACGGCTGGCCGTCCAACAGTGAGACCAGATCTGAGAACCAGCTCTGAGATGGCCAATTGGGGCGATCAGAATCACCCTGTGAGCCCCCGCTCTGATCCTGGGCAATACCTGACGCATCAGAGGAAGGGGGGGGGAAGCGTAGAGCAGACCGCGCGGCCACGGATGCGCCAGCGCGTCTGACCCTAGCGGCGCATCTCGTTCCAGCGAAAACCACGCTGGGCAGCGAGCGTTCTCTCTCGAGGCGAAAAGATCAACTCGTGCCCACCCGAAGCGGGACCAGAGGCTGTGCACCACGGCTGGGCAGAGGTGCCAGTCGGTTGCATGCGGAACACCCCTGGAGAGGAGGTCCGCGCCTGTGTTGCGAACACCTGGCAAGTGCGCCGCCCTGGGCGCGAGGTCAAGAGGCTTGCCGAAGCGGGGGAAGCGTTATGAGCTGAGGGCTGCAGAACGAAAACCCGTGCCTCTTAAGCACTCAAGGCAGAGCGGACAACGGGCAGGAGCCGCGTGACATAGCCTGCCGCACGTCCGCGATCGCTTCAGGATCACTGCTGACGTCTGCGTCGCTCCTGGCTCGACGGGCGCGTGGCTGAAAGCGCACGTCCACCTGAGCGTGAGCGTTGCCAAGGCTGTTGTTGACCCGATGCTGGCGCTGGCGCCGGCCTGGGTGTATCAGCCCTCTTCCTGGACTGCTGTGCGCAGGCGCGCGAAGCGGGGGAAACGTTCTGAGGAGAGCTGCAGAACGAAAAACCGTGCCCATGAAAGCACTCAGAGGCAGAGCGGACAGCGGGCAGGAGCCGCGCGTCAAGCCTGCCCCACACCAGCGCTCGCTTCAGGATCGCTGCTGACCTCTGCGTCGCTCCTGGCTCGACGGGCGCGTGGCTGAGAGCGCACGTCCACACGAGCGTGAGCGTTGCCGAGGCTGAGTGGCACAGAGCTAGCTCGCTAGCAAGCTGAGCGGCAAGAGTCTTCTGGCCGGGCGGCGGCGAGTCAAGGCGGCTAGCCTCCTAGGGGAGGGTTGAGCCGTGGCTAGCTGGCTAGGGACTAGCAGCTAGGTAGCTGGCTGCCGGCCGCGTTGTCGTCGAGAGGAGGGAGGTAACCCCATCGTCGTCGACGGCTTCGATGGTGGGATCATCCGCCTCTTCAGCGTGGTGGAGAACCAGCCGCACCGGCAAGGAGGCCCCGATAGGGCTAGCTGAAGAGCTAGCGAGCTGGGCCGTAGCTAGCTGGCTAGTAGGCGGCTGACTAGCAGCTAGGTAGCTAACTGCAGGCCGCGTTGCCGCCGAAGATTGTCCGGGCGACTCAAGCGAAGACGCCGGGGAGCGGAGCTCGGCTGAGAGAACACCAGTGGCGTGTTCCATCCTAAGGCAGAAGCAGACAGCATGGCGGTCGGCAGCCACCATTAGCCGTTTCCAGTCGGGACATCTAAGCGTTGCCATCCAGCGACTCTTGGTACCAAAATTAGGGACCGACGTGAGTGACTTTGAGAAGGATGGATTCCGGAAGTTTTGAAAAAACTGTTGAGGTGGGCTTTCAAAAAAGCCGTTGGTTTTAGGAATATTTGCGATAGCAAACGAAAGGC
>JAGFZM010006709.1:0-14144 GCA_017657215.1 Limnothrissa miodon | reverse complement strand
AGTTGATAGCACTAAGGGGGCCGAGGTCAATAACTGAGGCTGTCCGCGAAGCTGAAGAGCGTCCGACTGACACGGTAGAGACCCGACGTAACGTGGGGGCTGAGGGCAAGTCAACCGTGTGTGAGACCCCTGGGCGTTCACGCGTGGTTGGCGAGCCGCGCACATCACTTGCGACGCCCCGTGGGGCGGTCGACCTGGTGTGCACGTCAGCGATATCCGAGGTCGGTGAGCTGCGCACTTCAGTCGCGACGGCCCGTGGGGCGGTCGACCTGGAGCACACGCCAGCGACGTTCGTGGTCGGTGAGCTGCGCACTTCACCCGTGACGCCCTGTTGGGCGGCCGACCTGGAGCGCGCGTCAGCGACGACCTTGAAGAGGGGGAGAAGTTTCCCGTCTGCCCGATGGCAGAAGTGTCAGACTGAGCAGACAGTTCTGCCCGTACCTGGGCGATAAATCGGCCGACAGAAGCGGCGAGAGAGGACGGGGAGGGCTTCTCGACCGTGAACGACTCTGATGCGTCGCATGCCCACTGCTCGGAGGCGAGTGAGACAGAGGACGCGGAGGCCGTGACGTTAGTAGAGGCCTCGGCGCCACCTGGGCACCGTCGAGGCGTGACGTCATGCAAGGCGCATAGCGCACGGAGTGCGTAAGCTGAATGCGCGGCGGAGACCGAATCGGTGCCCCAGTGCGCGACAGCGCTGACAGAACAGAGAGCGTCCTCCGGCCAGGGCCGGGGCTCATTGTGAAACATTGCCCCAGAGGGGCGATAGTGTGTGTGCGGGGTGCTTGTGAACAAGGCAAACTCAGCGCCCCTTGAGGGGGTGAGATCAGAGAGGACCGCCGAAGCGGGGGGGAACGCTCCAAGCTGGGGACTGCAGCGAGGTGAGAGCGGTAGCTCTGCGCAGCTGATGGAGGGTAAGATCCGACGGCTGCGCCGAGAGATCTGCCACCAGTTCCTCAGACAGAGAGGAGAGAAGAAAGGCGGTATTCATCGCCCTTATCGCCTGGCCTGTACAAATGAAGGCCGTAGAGACAAGCTTCTCCGTGCGCTGGCACGGCTTAGAAGGAAGCTCGGGAGGCGATGTCCAGGTGGTGGCAGAAGATGGCGGTAGACAACCAGCGACCACATCTTCAACGCGAGGGAGCTGCATGAGGCCGCTGGCGCCCGCTCCGTCCATCGCGTAAAACGCCGCGTGGCCCTGGATAGGGGCAATGGCGGCGAAGGGAGCCTCCCAGGAGGCCTGCGCATCAGCCACGACAGTGGGGTGAGCAGGGAGCGGGAGGGCATCAGGAGAGGGGAGCGCGCCGGAGAAGGGGTCGAAACGCTCTCCCGGACAGCGCTGAGGCGGAGGCAGGCCAAGCCTGCTAGCCGCCTGTGTAGCCAAGGAAGCTAGCTCAGAAGCTAACTGGGCGGCGTGGGTCTTGAAAACCTGTGGCAGATCTTCCACGGTGGCGCATCCTTTAGCGGAGAGGAAGGAAGCGAGCTCCTCCTCGTCCACAGCCTCAATAACTGGGTCGTCATCGACATCAAACACCAGTAAAAATGCAGACAGCTGTCAGAAAAGGTAAATGTGTTTATGCTGTGTGTGAGAGACAAGCTTGCTTTTGCCAGCAGGTTTGTACTGTTTTGGATTAGTATTGTGTATGTTAGTGTTTTCTTTTTTGAGAGAGTAAGAGAGAGAGAGAGAAAATAAGAGAGAAAGAGAGAACAGGGAAGAGAGAACAAATGTGCAGAGGGCCTTAGAGAATGAGGTCTTTGGCTCCAAAATCACTGGAGGGTGAGGTTTTCCGCTAAGGGCAAATGTGATCCTTTCTTTCTCTGCCCCCAGGCCAAGAACACATCTGAGTGGACTGGGAAGCCCTTGGGAGGGGGTGGAGAGGAGAGGGTTGACCGCTGCAATAAATCCCCTATTTTACAACATTTTACAATCCCCTATTTTACAACTTTTTGGGAAACAATGAGCATCGACTCTAAATACAACCAGTAGAGAAAACACAGACCAAACACTTCAGAGAAAGAGTTGCTTGTGTGTGCTATGTTAACTACAGATAGTCATGGTTATGTGTCTGCTTCCTCTTGTCACCAGTCGTTCAGAAGTACACTGGTGAAGATACTCAAGTCATCTTGTTTAGATCTATATTGTTCTACACAAGCATGCATGTTATTAACTGCACTGCACCTGTCATGTGAAAGAATAATGCAAGCATCTCTGATATTTACTAAAACTAAATCTTAGTCTCAGTCTCACAGGATAAAACTACTCTTGATTCTACTCTTGATTAGGCTAATGGCTAATAAACAGAACTGTGCAGGATAACTAACCCTCAAGCAACAATGCAATTCGTACTGGTTAAAGGCCCACTATGCAACATTTTTCATTTAATTAATCCGTTTCATACTGTTTAGAATGGTAAAATTAGTCATTACACGGCGAACGAACGGTGTAGAATGCGCCACCGTGGCCAATAGCGGTAGATACCGCACTTGCAATGTTCAGCAGCGCGGACCGCCTCCAATACAATGCAGTGCAATACAATGCAATACAGCGGGCTTTAGAGGGAGCTCGTGAGAGAGAAACAGAATGTTGCTTAGTGCCGGTTTAAATGCTACTTTTGTTGGGTATGTGTCAAGTGCAAGTTTTGTTGGGTATGCGTCAACCAATATGTAGCCTACAGATTTTACAGACTGTATTAGTTGTGTTCTGGACCTGTAACTAGTCTATTTTGAATATGCATATGATTTTATTTTTCTAGTGTGAAGACATGCCATGTGAAATTTTGAAAAGTTTCCGCTACATGATGTATACAGTACCTTTAGAATATTAATAAGTACTGGTTAAAATGTGCACTTTTTGATTCCTTGGTCTCATAAAATTATCCATTTACATTTCTACGTATATTACTGAGCAATGTTATGTGTATCCACAGAAAGATTCAAACTTCAATATACATAACTTAATGTTAATAATGAATTAAATATTAAACACATCACCAAGGGCTACTTGAAATTAGGTTCAAATTGTCCATCTTCCGTCTCCTTCAATTTCTTTTAGAGAGGGCATTACAGTCCATTCCTTCCCATCACTAATAAATCCATTGCATTTCATTATGGCGAAAACCCCAGTGGTGGTTTTCTGTTTAGAGCTGAAAAATAATAATGGCCAAAAACAATCAGGTCACATGGATATGGACTCTCAACAAGCCACTAATTGAGAGCAATCCATAAAGCCCCGAGAGACTCCAGGCCCCAGAGGACTTGGCTGACCGTGGCACTGCCTGAAGCAATGAGAAACGGTGAGCTGCCCTCTCTAATGCCCAACTGCAATCTGCCTCCATGTTGGAGGTTATTTTTCACCAGGCTTAATTTGGTTGTGACCATTGTGAGTCTCTCCTATGCGCTGGTAGTTAGCCTTCCTGCTGAAACCCTATTGCCAGCTGCTGCTAAAGATTTATTTAGACTTTCTTGGAATTCTATTTACTGTAGCCTTTTCAAAATGACTCAGTTTAAATAGTTTTCAGATTTCTGTAAAGAAAAAAAGTCACACACCACCCCGCATTATTTTTTTCTTTTCTGGGAACATACATTATTGCAGTTAATGACTTATTTTCCTTTTCTCCAGAAATGCTCATAAATAATAAGAACAATTATTATGGCAGACAGGTATCTGAGTTTAATCAAAGAAACAGCGAACTCCTTGAATGTCTTCACATTAGAAATGAGAAGACTGTGCTCATATATTCCAGTGTACACCATTGCAGCCAATAATGCTGGTATGCTATAGAAATTGGTTCTTGCATAAAGCAGCGCCATTCTGGAGAACAATGGGACCTTGATTACTCTGTGCCAGTTATAAGATGGTATACAGCATAAAAAACAAACAATTAGCTCTCTGTTTCATTATCGGCAGATTGACAGAACTAATTATGTGTTTTGAGCAAGATGAATCACTACCAAACTATTATATTTTTTTCCTTTCTCCACAGATAATTGCTATGTGTCGGACAAAAATGTGCAGTGGTACAAAACTGTTTACTGCCCTGTCAAGTTTAGCTCTTTTGATTCTTACACTTTGCTTTTGGGTGCTGGGATTATGTTCCTCTCCCTATACGTAGGCCCTGTTATGTACATTTCTGCTGACAGATAGTTTGTAGAGTAAACGGAGGACAAACTATTGTAGTTTTTGACCTTGTTTGTTTAGTCCAGAGCAGTGACTGAAAGCATAGGAGGGAGAAACATCATCACAGAGGACTGCTTAGCTTTCCCCAAAGCTGCAAGGCTAAGTTGCCTTAGGCGCAAGAAAACAAACACTCCTACAAGACAAAACCTCTGATAAATGTTTATCTCAGTAAATGGTTACATCTACCTCACCTCTGGCTTTTTTTTTATAAGATCCACTCTGAACTCATTACTAAATATGTCCTTTAATTGCTTTGCCCCAGGCTTGCATTCGAAGCAGGGATGCATTTTTTTAATTGTTTTTCATCAACCATTGCACATGCAGTCACCATGTAAACAGGTACAGTGTTGGTATGGTTTCCTTGGTCTGTTTCAGGAATATTATGCAACTAGTAACCGCAATTAGTAACTAAATAAATTAGTAAATAAATACTTGCTAGGGGTATAGAGTGGACGGAGTGAGAAACCATTTGCAAATTAATTAGGCCTTTATGCTTGACTTTACATACTGTTCTGTTCATGATTTTCAGCAGCAATCTAATCAAATGTATTTTTCAGGCATAGACTAAATACATTTCTGAGAAGTACAACTTGGCTTTCTGCCATGTTTCTATGTAAAAGGGCTCATAGAATGTCAAACCACATTTACGTTGTTATTGCTGAATTTAGGTAGCTTAAGGTATCCAATGGACCATACCAAAACTTCAAAACCGTCTCCCGCCTGCATCTACATGTAAATTTTAAACTATGGCAGTGCTGAAACGGGCTAATCTGAACAGAGGCCTGAAGTTACGTAAGATCAAGAGGATATTTGCATGGTCCAATCAAAGATTGTTTGGAACAGTCTCTGGCTTTAATATCAAATTTGCACATGAATTTATTGAACCTCATTAAAAGGTAAAAAAAACTTGTCCTGTGATACCTTTAATGGTCATGCTTCATCCTTTTCATTTAGAAGTCTATGTCACTATGTAATGTTTACACATTTCAAAAAGCCACATATCCTGCCAATCAACATCCAAGTATTGAATTCAGTCATTTATTGGCAATTATTTTAATGGCAAAAACAGAACTTTTCCAAGGCATTGTGTTTAAACCTTAATACTATTTGCATACAAAATGTTGATTACAATGTTTCATCAAAATTACCTAACTGGGTAAATATTCCACCTGAAAATTAGTCTTTTTAATCTAACAATTTATTAATTCATTATAATGGTCTGGTTAAGATAAGCACAAGGCACTTGTTGAAATGTCTTCTAGACGGTTATCGCCTCTCTATCTGCCATAAGCTGTAACTGCTTATGGTTCAGTGTCTTGTCATTATAGGCAGATGCTATAATTAAAGCACCACAAGTTGGCTTCCCGAAGCCACTCTCTCCCCTTTATTTTTTAATGCTCCTAATTACCCTTTGAGGCATAAGAAACCCTATTCGTTTAATCGCTGTGCAACAGAAATTAGCAGATTAAAGTGTCAGAGTCGTAATGCCGCAGCTCATGGTGAGCCGTAAACACAGGCTTGTTTATAGAGGGTCATTAGGTGAGGTGGGTTTACCTGTAAAAATGATTCAGGGGACCTTACCATTGGCTAAATGATACTGCGGCCACCTCTGATCATCTGTGACACATGATATTGATGATTAGGTACTTGTGCCAAAATGGGCTTTTCAAATGGTGCTTTTTTATTTTTTATTAAGACTGGTAACATTTTATTAGTGAATTTAACATTAAACGTGGTGTTCTTTGCTCATATTTTTGCAAGCTACTTTACTGCCTTTTTCAGAGCTTTGACCCCAAACCATCACACTTTGGCTCTTATTGCCCTTGATAGGGAAAACTTAAAATGCACACATAGCTGTCAGGCATCCACATGTTGTATTTGCACACATTATTGCACACGTTCTCTCTCTCTCTCTCTCTCTCTCTCTCTCTCTCTCTCTCTCTCTCTCACACACACACACACACACACACACACACACAGACAGTGTATGCTGTGGCAAAGAAACAGAGTTAGTTCAGCATTTCCAGCAGAGTTAATGTGTGAACTCATTTATAGCATTGCTGCCAGTCCACACGGTGATCTATTCTGCTTCCCACAGAACAACACTGCAAATTCAGAGGCAGTTATGATACCAGGAGAGAGAGAGACAGAGAGAGAGAGAGAGAGAGAGAGAGAGAGAGAGAACAACAAGAACCAAGTACCATTATGCAAAGCAGGCAGCAGGTAGTTAGTGGAAATGAAAGAAACAGAGAGGCATGTAGGCAGACAGAGAAACACACACACACACACACACAAACAGAGAGAGAAAAAGGACAGGTGAAAATGTAAAACATGTAAAATATATCTAATGGAGTGTGTGTGTGTGTGTGTGTGTGTGTGTGCCTCCACAGATGGATGATTAATGAGCGACTCATATGCGACTTCATACAGAACATGAAAGGTTGGTGTTGCTCAGAGACGCAGATGTAGACCTTTAGTAAGATTCCTACCCTCTCTGAGGATCTTGAATAAATGCTCGGCGGAGCAGATGAAACAAAAGCCATGACTATCTTGACAAATGAATCAGTTTGTCCTGTAATCAGGAGTCTTATCTGTGGGCAGCAGCTTTCTGTCATCCCATCAGAGAGTTCAAGAGCACTTTCACTAGTGCAGGGGCGCAGGGAATCCCTCCTCTCTTTATATTTGATAGAAGGTCCCGTGGGATCACCGATTATTATCATCTGTGGATATATTGACTAAAACCCACTCTTATTGGCATGAAGGACTTGGCCGTATTTTGTCACTGAACACTAAAGGTACCCATATCTGTGCATCTGTTGTTGCAGTGTGCTTGTGTACAGTGAGTGTGTACAGCTTGTGTACAGTGAGTGATTGACTGGTCAGTGTCTCCTCACCTTAGGAGATGTATAGCCCACATCTAGAGCTACTGGGTGACAACTATGCTGCAGCGTCCTTGAAAATGGAGCTTTTCTTGCTCTTCTCTGAACTAAGGGACTGTTTCTTCTCTCTTCTTTCTTTTATCATGCGGCCCTGACCAGCACTGGTAACATGGCTTCCTCCAAAAATGTTCTTATGGCATGTCAGTCTCAAGTCCAATTGTAGTTCCATGTCGAGACCAAGTAGGCATGTCAGCATGTCATGCTGTCTGTGGGCTGAGACTGATCTGAGGCTTTGAATTGAAAATGACGGTGAGATGTGGAAGAGCCGAGATTTGAGTTGAGGCCATGCTGAGGGGCACATAGTGATGGGCAGGTTCGGTGGTCCTGCCTACCAGTCGTTTTGGCTGCATGATGGTATACTGTGATGCTATACTCATGGATGGGCCAAGTAATGCCATCTTCATTACCACGTTGGCTAAAGAGTCCCATACAGTGTGTGACATATCCCGCTGCCTGACATAAAGGAACATTCCACTCTGGCGTGCGATGCTACTTTGTAATCATTTAGCTTAACCTAGTTCTTCCAATAGAGTCTAAATGGGAATGAAGGTAGAAGTGACCAAACAAATCCACATCTTTTGATGTGGTTACTCGAGTAGTTACCTTACTAACTATGGTGACACAATATAAAACACATTTGCTAAGCAGATAATAAGGAGAACTATCAGGTACACTGAGACAAGACAGGTATGTATCAACTCGTCTAAGTTAAGGTAAGAGCATACTTCAGTATTGAAAAATGGTGGTCTTTAAAGCAGCCATGGTCTCTGGAACTCTAGCTCTACTGGACACAAACAGAATAACCACATCTTGTACATATACACTGCATATATCCTGAGAACAATATAGACTTACTGCAGGTCATTTTTTTTTGCCTTTGCTTTTCCTGTTTTTCTTTTTATATTTTGCTGATGTTAATTGTTAATGAATGCAATTTCATTACATTAATTACATTAGTATTTTAAACTATGTGACAAATAAACTCCTTGATCCTTAGCTGTTACTGAATTTGTCAAATTAGATCATAGATTAGATTAGAAATGACACCATTTACATATAAATTAGATGTCCATTACACATAACCACTTACAGTTAAACATATTAAGCTTATAGATTTTTTAAGCTTATAGATTTTCTACAACCAAACATTCAGTTAAATTAAATTAAATGATGCTCATGTCAGTAAAGATGCACGGAGCACCCAAGACCAACAGGGTCAGGTAGTGGTAGTTAGTCTAGGGAGAAATCTTGGGCCCAAGGGACCAATCCAGCAACGAAGGGTTATTCAGGGTCATTCATACTTCAAAAGTATAATCAGCAGATACCATAAACTGGTGATAGTTTAGCATAATAAATCCAAAAAAACATGTCTTATATGTAGTGGTAAAGTCATGGGTGGTTGTCATATTTTCTGACTAGACAGTGATAATAGTCAGACATTAAGTCAAAGAGTGAGACACATCATGGGGGAAACATTGGGAGAGTCTAATTTTGAGAGTGCCATTATGGAAGGGGGGCAGTGGCATGGCCTCTAAGAAAGGACAGTCTGTATTGGCATGGGTCTCCTGTGAAGTTGGTTGCAGTCCACTCAGGGGGAGCTGGTGACAGGGAGTGCAAGCAGTGCAAGGCAGGAATGACTCTCAGCAGAGATGATTGGGGAGTAGCTGGACGGAGGAAGTGAGGTCAGTCTGGGCGATTCACACTTCACTGAGCACACACTTCATGTGTTGTATATCCACATACTGTGCATGCATATAAAGAGACAGAGTTGTACTGAATGACACTTCATTAAATATATGTTACCTACAGTGAAAATGGTTTCATTGTGCAAATACACACACTGAACTGACAATGTCCCCATATAATCATAAGTTTTTTCTGATCAGAAAATCTGAGCTTTCTTATATATGTTTTCTCATTTTGCATGGCATCTTGATGTGCCACAAATTATCAGGACATGAGTGAATCACATGGTGGTGCACAATCACAATCTGGCACGGAGGTGCACAGAATCATAGGCTAGTTTTGCTCATAGGCTCTATTTGAATTTCTTGAACTTTCACCTAATGGATTACAGATTCCAATTGACTTCATTTCATTTTTGTCTCAAATCGTAGGCATTTCCCCTTGATCGGCTTGCTGTCTGCCCCCCGAATATGTGAAAAAACTCTGCCTGGAAAGACAACACAGGGGCTGTAATCTTAAAGAAAATACTAGGGACACAGGGTGGGCACCAAATCATAACAAACCACAGACAACTAATTGTCAGGAAGATGGTTGGGGGGAAGGGTGGAGGTTAATGCGTGTCCCCAACCATCTGGTTGCCGATTGGTGGGTTATTGTTAGTTATGTTTTTGTGCAGACAACGTTTGTTTGAGGATTTGACTCGACTCAAGTTTACATCTCTGTTTAATACTGTACTGGAAGTAAGTATTGAAAGTCATATGCTACCCTGTCATCCCTTCTCTCTCTCAACATAATCAATACAACACCTTCCATAAATACAGACTGTACAAAGACCACATACTGAGTAAAGGAGAATCAATCAGTTTCCAAACCATACAATATATCAATCAGTTTCCAAACCATCCAATATATCAATCAGTTTCCAAACCAAACAATATATTTTTCGAATAATATACTTTTTGGTGTTTGTACATGGATCAGAATAGTGTTTACATCTCCTTTACTGTGAATCCAGGATGTAAATGGATTTTATCATTGCAGATGAGTTGGGTGGATTACTGAAACTTCAGGCATCAGTTTGTCTGAAGAGGTGTTTTTGTGGAGATGTGGAGAGACAAAGGATCCTGGGAATAAAAGGAAAGTATTAGAGGAGTAGACATATAGTAGACATATTTCTGGGGAATATTTTTGGAAAAGGTCAAATGAATTGAAAGACAGATCGAGCAGGAATGAGAGCAAAAGATAGATCAAGCAAGAATGAGAGAGATGTAGGGAGTAGAATTGTGTTATATCTGTGCCTACTATGACTAAATTCACTTACACAAGGGCACCAGGTCTATGCAATTTATTTCGACAGTGCTACCCTACCCACCATCAGGGCAGAAATAATCAATTTACCCATGATGCAACATGGGCAGGAGGGTTGGTCTTTGGCTGATCAGCATTATGGGTCTGCGCCGTGCTTTGCTTTTTATTTTTATTTATTACACCATTAGGCACGCTTTCTCTTTCTCTCTCTATCGGCTCAATGGCATGCATGCCAAAACCATTAGCATCCTAGGGTAAGAGTTTCCTCAGTGTATGTATGGGGGATTCATTTAGAGGTGAGGAGATGGTACATACTGTGTGTGTGTGTCTGTGTGTGTGTGTGTGTGTGTGTTGTGGTGATGGCGACTAACAGCTGTGGCGGAAAACTCTTCCCTCATTAGCAGAGCGGGGCAAAGTCGCAACTGGCCTCCGCGCCAGCCCATGAGTAGTGCAGGGTTGCAGGCAGGTTATCCAACAGCCTGTGGCCATCCGCGCAGTGCGGACAACAAACTTGTTATGCAGTCAGGAGCTGGAAAATGATTTCACTATCTGAAAAAAAAATCTCTCTCTCCGTACAAAGGAACTCCATGTCATCGGTTTTGAGGCGCTGGCTTCATAAGCAGTTGTGGCAGTTGGGTCTATTATGTGAGGAGATTGCCAGTCTGTACTCTTCTATCTTGAATTAGAAAAAGTCATTTTGTGTCTTGTGTTCCCAGCGAACAACACATGAATAAAAATGAGGTTTTGTATTGATACATATTAATGTATGCAGTCCCTCCAAATCATACATAAAGAAAGGAGACAATTCTCGACGACCAGACTTAGTCTTGTGAGCGTCAACATGGAAGGAATTGATTCCAGTTTGAGGATAACCTCCATCTCAAGGCTATCTGAGTGATAAATAAATAAAATGGCATAGAAAAATGTGCATAAGTCTGATTTTCATATTTAATAGAATGAAATGTAGCCGTTGAAGCCATTGTGTCCACAAACATGGAAATAGTTGATTTTAGTGGTTTTTCAGGAGTGAACACAAAGGAAAGGTATAGCACAAAGGTTTGGTTAAGTAAATCACTGTTAATAAAAAAATGTGTTTGGACTGAGTGTATAGGAGCAGTTGAACAGAGCCACCAAGGCCACTGTAATGATTTGTCTTTGAAATGTACAAATAATAAAATCCATTCATTCTTGCCTCTAACAACTGGACAGGGCAAAGTGTTTCCATCACAATAGGACAACAATCAAAGAAGTTAAACAAAAAAAAACTAAAGAAATTGAAAAATTCAAATTGCTATTGAGCAATTATGAAAAAAGGCAAGATTTGGACTGTGCCGAGACTTAAGAGCATCTCAAGATATGTGGCTGGGGCACATAAACACAGTCACCCTGACCGTAACAATGGGGAGAGCAGAGAAGCCCCGCAACCCCCTCCCTTTCTCTGCAGTCTTTAAAAGCCTGCCAAGCAAACTGTTGAAGCACAGATTTCTGTGTGATAGAGATCTCAGGGGAAAGACAAAAAACTATTGCGAAAATAAAGCAACAGAAGGCGTGTGTGTGTGTGCATGTGTGTGTGTGTGTGTGTGTGTGTGTGAAAGAGAGGGAAAGAGAGAGTGGGAGGGAGGGATAGGGGTAAGGGCCCTCTGGGAGCTGGAGAAGAAATATGGACAAATGAACGTGTTAGCCGGCACAGCCTTGGCAGCGGACGCTCTGCCTCGCCAGTCACTTCTTCCACTTCTCCCCCCGCTCTCCTCAGAAAAAAAAGAAAAACAACTTTTCTCCTTTTTGTACTACATTCCTTGCCTCCATCCCCGAGCCCTCTTTTGCAGCTTTCAATGGACTTATCATTAAGGCCAATTGCTTGTACAACAATAGCTAGAAGATTGCTCAAGTGCAGGGTGCTGTTTTGTCTCTTGCCTGGTTGAATCCAAAGCTATACAGACAGACAGTCAACAAATAGAACTGAAAAGGTGTGAAACAAGCATACTATATAAAACATGTACTGTATGACAACAGCCATCTGCTTGTTAGGAATTAAGTGGTATGATGCAAAACAATGTAGGTATTTAGACCAAAACTCAAACCTAATGTACTTTTTTTCAAACAAGCTTTAATTGACAATCTGCTTGTATGTCCCTGTCACCTCTGTCATCTTTGTTTTGCCGGTGGGATGATTAGACAAGCTAGTGCTTCAGTCAATTCAGTTAAACTCTATGTCTAAGATTGGTTAAAGCAGGAAGTATCTGCCCACTTGGAACCAAATGGATCCCATTGGCTAGGTTCCAGATATTTAGCACACAGAGCCAGTTCACATTAGTCATTAGAATGTGTCTTGGGTAAATCTGACTGCAAGTGGTTAGCCAAGGTACATTTCGTTCAAACCAGTATTCTATTATGCATCTCAGATAATCACTTGCAATCAGATATACCTGTAAAATGTACCTTTAGAATAAGAATGTTTATCTATTGTCACGCATTGTTGTCAAGCACGTTGAAAACACCGACCGTAGGCACAATGTTATCGCTGCAATTTGCGCTATTTCAACTTCTTTGATCTTCGGGTTAAAATAACTGAAGACTTGCGGTTGCAAACCGGAGGAGGAGACGGAGAAGGAGAGTGAGGAGGGCACTCCTTTTTGCGGCTTTAGTCTAAGTGTTGTTTGTCGAGAGGTAGCAATGGAGGATGTAGACCATTTCTTGAAGAACGACTAAAAGTTGCCGTTACAGTAGTGGCTTCTTGTAAAATAAGTGTCAATTATGCAAAGAAAAACAACAAGGAAGTTTGATCACTCCAGTTGGCCCTACTAACACTCTGATTTACAGCTAGCTGCTTGGCTCAAAAAGCTAGCCCTCATGTTTCCCTGCATGCACTGCAATATTTGTTTGTAGGCTGCCATGCAGTGCCAACCTGACACCTATTCGGAACCCTCTCTGAACTAGGTATCAGGAAATTTATTCACTTATCTGGCGATACGATCAATGTAAAGTCAGTTCATTACTTTTGCAACTGAAGAGAAAGGTCGTAGCTGTTCGCTTTTGGTGTTTTTTGAGAGAACTGCAACTTGTTCATGCGGTAAAACGTAAACGGTAAACGGATTGAGCATTCACACTACAGAACATATGTAGATACAAGCGTCTTAACACTTAAGACACATTCAAATGACTAATTTGAACAGGCTCAAAGAGAAACGATACACATGGTTAAAGGGCAGGAAGTGAGGATGACAGACGATGCTGTTTCAACAGAATGTATCTCTGATACTGTAGGATGAGAATTAGCCACTTTATGCCAGAAATGTCAGAAGCTAATTAAATACTTTATCGTGAACAGTACAGATCATTTGCAGAGCCCAACTATACACTGGCTTAGATTTGAGTAGATAATTGTGATTAATCACTGACTCTCAATTTCCCACGTCTTTTTGTACAGGCATAATTTAATGTCATATAAAGTCAGTCAGTGATTTCATAAACATAATACTAATGTATGTCTTTTTGACTATGTATGTCTCTTTAAACACCATTAACATATTAAGCAATGACAAGGTTTCATTTCACTTTTATGAGCAATTTCTTTGTGCCATTGTCATTCCAGTTGTACTTGGCAGGAGTATATTTTATATTCATTGTCCTGAACAGTCCTGCATATTAACCCTATTTAGGGGACCAGAGTGCAAATGCTGTGAATGCTCTTACACATCCGTGGACTACACCAACTTTCAGGTTACTGTGACGATGGCAATACTAAACCATCAGGTTTCTGTGACTATATACTGTAGTAAGAAGTACATGTGCAGCAAAGGGCAGGAACCGGCTAATGAGGAAGAGTCATACTGAACAGAGCTCCATCAGAACGTCGCTCTGCCCGTCCAATTCCAGGCGGCTTGCTGTTAGTCACTCTCACACATTTGCAGCAGGTTTCCCTGTTTGCTGCTTTCACCCCAATGACTAAACACCAGAGGTGGCATTAGACAAGGCAGGGCATACAACCCCAGCCTTAATCACCTACAGTAGGAGTGAGTAGCCTAATCCCAGCC
>JAGFZM010006708.1:20857-35913 GCA_017657215.1 Limnothrissa miodon | reverse complement strand
GAGAGAGGTTGGGGAGGGCTTCTCGACCGCGAACGACTCCGACGCGTCGCACGCCCACTGCTCGGAGGCGAGTGAGACAGAGGACGCGGGGGGCGTGACGTTAGTAGAGGCCTCGGCGCCACCTGGGCGCTGTCGAGGCGGGACGTCATGCAAGGCGCATAGCGCACGCCGTGCGTAAGCTGAATGCGCGGTGGAGACCGGATCGGTGCCCCAGTGCTCGACCGCGCTGACAGAACAGAGAGCGTCCTCCGGCCGGAGCTCATTGTCAAACATTGCCCCAGAGGGGCGAGAGTGTGTGTGCGGGGTGCTTGTGAACAAGGCAAACTCAGCGCCCCCTGAGGGGGTGAGATCAGAGAGGACCGCCGAAGCGGGGGGGAACGCTCCGAGCTGAGGACTGCAGAGCGGGGACCCGTGCCTTTTGGAGCACACAGAGGCATAGCAGTCAATGGATAGGGGTCGCATGACATGTTCTGCCGCACACACGCGATCGTATCAGGATCGCTGTGGCCTCTTGTGCCGTTCCTGGCTGGTTGGACGTGTGGCGGGGGGCGCGCGTCCGCGTGAGCGAGAGCGCTGCCAAGGAGGTTGTGACCCCGTAGCCGGCGGTGGCGCGGCTTTGGGTGCGTCCGCCTTTTTCTTCTGCTGCGTCCGTTGAGGCACGTGAGCACGCGTCTGAGGCGCAGCCGGAGCGGCTGGTTGAGGCGGGGCACGCTTAGGAAGCACGAGTTGCAGGGCCTGAGCCGCCGACTTCGTCTTCTCTAAGCGATCGCGCTGGAGGTCCAGCGCCTGGCCAAACAGAGCATCAGCGGAGATGGGAACGTTCATAAGATGTCTCTTCTCCTTCTCTGGCATGGACGAGAGATTCAGCCAGAGGTGCCTGTCGATGACGACCAAAGAGCCAACGGAGCGCCTGTCGGCTTTAATGGCCGCCCTGATGGCCAGTGAGGTGAGAGCGGTAGCTCTGCGCAGCTGATGGAGGGTAAGGTCCGAAGGCTGCGCTGAGAGATCCGCCACCAGTTCCTCAGACAGAGAGGAGAGGAGAAAGGCGGTATTCAACGCCCTTATCGCCTGGCCTGTACAAATAAAGGCCTTTGAAACGAGCTTCTCCGTGCGCTGGCACGGCTTAGAGGGAAGCTCAGGAGGCGATGTCCAGGTGGTGGCAGAAGATGGCACTAGACAACCAGCGACCGCATCCTCAATGCGAGGGAGCTGCATGAGGCTGTTGGCGCCCGCTCCGGCCATCGCGTAAAACGCCGCGTGGCCTTGAATATGGGCAATGGCGGCGAAGGGGGCCTCCCAAGAGGCCTGCGCATCCGCCACGACAGTGGGGTGAGCAGGGAGCGGGAGGGCATCAGGTGAGGGCAGCGCGCCGGAGAAGGGGTCGAAACGCCCTCCCGGACAGCACTGAGGCGGGGGCAGGCCCAGCCTGCTAGCCGCCTGTGTAGCCAAGGAAGCTAGCTTGGAAGCTAACTGGGCGGCGTGGGTCTTCTGGACCGGTGGCAAATCTTCCACGGTGGCGCATCCCTTAGCGGAGAGGAAGGAAGCGAGCTCCTCCTCGTCCACAGCCTCGATAACCGGGTCGTCAGAATCATCGACCTGGAGCGGCGAAGTAGCCGCGCGGGCAAAGGCAGCGCTGATGGAGCTAGCAGGGCTAGCCAGGTGGCCTACGGTTAGCTGACTAGCTGGTAGCTGACTAGCCGCTGAGAAGCTAACCGATGGCCGAGTAGCCATTGAAGACCGGCCGATTAGCCCATCCAGGTGCGAGGACGCCGGGGGGAAATCGATAAACTGGCGGGCGGGGAGAGCACTGATGCCAACGGGGGTAGAAGCCGCCCCTGGACTACCAGTGGAACCCACGAAAAATGCCGCTCTGTTGGCAATAGCCGCAGGGGAGAGGCGTTCGCAAGCCGAGCAGAGATCTGGCTGCGAGAAGGCTAACATAGCATGCTCACTCCCCATGCAGATGAAACACACAGCATGGCGGTCGGAGAGCAATTTTACAATATGAGGTTATGCAATGGCGCTTTCTTCATGAACGGATTTGAGTGTTGTAAGCTCATTCTCATTCTCAAGCTAATTTAAGCTCATTGTCATTATATTACATTATATACACACATCTATTTCTCTTTTAAACCAATTTAACATTGCAAAGTTGCTTTGATGGGTATCAAAAGACACTTTGATAGATATCAAAGGCACATCTGTCAGCCTGTGATATGCAGGATCTACGTCTGACAGGTGGAGGGTTGTGGCACAGTGGAGGCAGCCTCAACTTGACTCCACTCCAATGGGCTCAAGTGAGTTCAGCCACTGGGAGCGGTTCCATTTAAACAAGTGTGGTCCCCTGATTGGTGCTATTTCTGCTCTGTGGTAAATATGCAGTAGGTGGTCCATGTACATATTCTCAGCCTGAAGCCACACTGATGCAATCTGAAGGCAACCACTGCTAAAGCGATGTGGTGGTTAGGAGGAGAGAGAAAGTGTGGAGGAGAGGGGGGAGTGAGAAAGAGAAGAAAAAAAAGCGCGTGAGAGAAAGTTGCTCCTGCAGTGAGCCCACTCAGCAGTACTCCAGGTGCCCCTCTGGGCTTGAGCAGATGACTGTGCCTCTACCCCGTCCCATCCTATTCTATCCCATGCCTAACCCTCCACACCACCACCCTACCTCCGCCCCTGTGCCAAACACCCCTGTCGGCGGTGCAGGGAGTTAACAATGCCACGTGGTGGGGTGCTTCTCGTCTCACTTGAGTGACTAAGCAGCCGTTTTCATGCACAATGGGCGCTGGTGCCCATGGTCCATGCCTGCTCATCCAGTGTTGTGGAGGAAGCCAGCTGTCAATGAATCGGCTTGATACAGAGCTCATGGATGCTGTATGCATGTCAGCTCTAATGAGCTCCAGATAGGGACAGAGAGAGATGAGTACAAATCAAATCATAACAACAGAATTTTTAGACATAACCAGGGATGGAACATAAAAAAAGAAAAAGGCCTGGTTCTATAAATATCTTGAGAAACACATTTCTTAGCCATTCCACTTTGGAAAAAAAAAAAAAAACTTTTTCCTCTATAATGCATGCTGAAAATGTTAGAGAATGTTTCACAAAGGCATCCAGGCACAGAAAGAATTGGGAAAAGGGTATCTATATCAGGCTTAGGCCCACTTACATAGATTTGCTTGGTCTGGACAGAAAGGGTGTTGATTAGGATTACCCTCTCCTGGAACGATAACACCCACCCAGGGACTCACCTTGAGATGAACTTCAGTCCAATCAATTCTTCCTAAGGAGAGATCTTGTCTATTCTAAGGTGAGATATATACTCTCCACAAGTGTTGCGGACCTGTCTGCTGACATCAATTGCATAGAAAATGTCTAGGCAGTACAGAAAACTCTTCAAATTTGGCATTATGTGCTCAATGTCTCACATGAGAGAAACCAATCCACAACAAAACAAATACAGTATTTAAACACCCACTCCATGTTATGATAAAGATTTATTTATTAGCATGTATACACATAATTACAACTAAAGTGCAAATGCTACTAAATTGAAAATGTGCTAATCAAAGACTTTGCTTTAGTGGTTTACTTTACTGTCACAATACTACAACGTTATTATTATAATTTTATTGTGATAGTAGAAAAATAATGGTTATGTTTGTTGAAATCTGTAAGGCACTTTAACCAATTTGACTAATTTATTTGGATGTGTTTTGAATGTGAGAATCTGTTCACTTTCCATTTTGTGATATGTCACAAATAGCTCACAAAGCATTTCATGACTAAACATTCATACCCATTATTAATAAATGTGGAAAGCGGAAAACTTTTTAAATCAAGTACTAGTCAAACTATTCAATTGACCATACAGTATGTGACCTGATCTGGCACTATGAGGCACAGTGACCTATAATCCAATAGATTTTTCAATAAAGGAAGTTTTTCTTTGCCTCTGTTACTGTTACATGGGTGGTCTTTGCTGTGAAGCACCATGAGGGAATACTATTATAAAAGGTGCTGTATAAATACAATTAAATTGAATGAATATCATTGAAAATATGACAGATTTTAAAAAAGACATTAGTCAAGACAACTATTGCTTTGCTTGTAAACTAACAGGCTTCTTTAACAAGACTGGAAAGTCTGCCTGCCTTTACTAGGGTGTAGTAACCTGGGCCCACCCATACTTCCTGTGATGCTACATTCAATTTCGCGAGCAAGTCAGTATGGCCATCATGCCGATTTAGAGGAATTATTTTTCCCAAATCTGTGAGAAACGAGTTTACGCATACATCATCGGAATGAGTGGTCTGATTGGTTGTAGATTCGTCAAGTAGTATACAGAGGCCCTCGGCAGTTGGGTTGGCCCCTTGGAACCCACAGCTACAAGTGCTAATTCATGGTTTTCACAGTCACCTGGCAGCCTAGAAAGCACTATCTATCTGTAGCTCTAATTTGCCATGACATGTTACATGTGTAGGTGAGAATTACATGGTATAGAAAAAAGACTATGTAAGACTGCGTAACACTTGTGTTCTGTCTCTTTTATGTTGGACTTATAAACTTGGGGTATTATAAACTTTGATGTGACATGATCAGGTGCCAGATTTAAAACAAAAATGGCAGTGCTGCTTAGAGACCATTGGTTTTTGGATTTTGCTACTGACTTGATGGTTATAAATGTTGCGTCAGAGTTGAGTTGAGTTGAGTTTGTACCATGCTTTGTAAGCAGTTATGCTATGTAATGTTATGTACTTACCCATTAAGTAAAGAACTACCCATAATGCAATTGGCAGTGCTATTCTTTGCAATTCTATTCACCGACACTTTTCTTTGTGACCCCAGAGTGACACCTAGTCAGTGAAGAAATCAGCAGAAGAAAGAAGAACGGTGACGGAGAGTGTTTGACGCGCTTAGACTTTGACCCAAACCTCATTACAGTGACTGGCAGAGATTATACAACTCGCTCCTCTCTCTCTCTGCTCTGCCCGACTACTGATACAGAATGACTCCTGTGCTGAGGCCTTCTTGAATGCAAATAGGCTTCTTTATGGTTTCCATACCAAAATGCGGGATGCTGGATTTTATTCATTTTTGCTGCAAAATGTTGCAGTGAAATTCTCAATAACACCATAATATACTCAAATCAACATGGAGGCACACTAGGAAGTCAGCAAACGAGATGTAAATGACTTCTGGTTTTTGTGTGTGAACGCTTTTCTCTAGCTAAAGCAACAAAAAATTGAAATCTGCTTCAGAGAGGGCAATTTCCCTTCAACAAATAAATGTACAGATGTTTAATTGTTTCCCTTGAGAATCAGCAGAAAAAAAGCGCTTCAATTAAAACAGGCAAGGATGAGCCATGATCGGAATTCTAATCAAACAGTGTTGATCGTGAACCTCTGTTAATTCCCTTGTTAATAAGTCAAAAAGAGCTCCATAACAGAAGAAAAGAGGAAGACTGCAACAAGCGGAGGAGTCAGCTAAATGAGGGGAACAATAGAAATCATTTGCCTTGCACACGCATGCGCACATGCTCTCTCTCCTTCTCCCTTTATTCTCCTGGTTTTGTCGTTTCATTCCTGTCTCTCCATGGATTTATAGCTCAAGAGGCAGCATCTCTCTCCAAGCTGTGGTAACACTTAACCTCAGTGTGTGTGTGTGTGTGTGTTGGTTGGAGGTGGTGTTGGGCAAGGGAGAGAGGAAGAGGGAGCCTTGTGTCTCCAAACGGCAGCCAAAAATTCACAAATCACAGCCACACACATGGCAAGGCCTCCAGAGGAGGTTGCTGAGATACCAATGGGATCCAGGGAGAATTGTGTGTGTGTGTGTGTGTTTGTGTGTGGGTGTGTGTTTTGGTGTGTATGTGTGTGTGGAGGGATCTTTCAGAGGCAAACCGGGAGCGTTATCTAAAGCCGTGAGAACAATACTGTCTATACATAGTACCATGCCAGAGTGGCTGCCAGGGCCAGAGCAGGAGGGATGTTCCATTATAGCTTAGCACTATTTAACAAGCCTTACAGCAGCTGCTACCATCCTATGCGCTGGGTAGTTTACAAGTAGTAACATTAAATACATAACTTGGTCTACCTTGCAAAAATCAGTTGCAGAAAGCTGTGGCAGACTCCAAGTGTGTTGTGAACAGCAAACCATCCAGATTGATGTGCTTCATGCATTGCACTGGGTCGAAACAGGGTATTTTTTCTCTCTCTTTCTCCAAATAAACAGAAGCCCGGAGTCACACAACAAATACTCCACTGCTTCCTGGAGCATACTGGTCCCATCTGGCACAACACAGACTCTGACTTTGCTAATAATTGGTTTGTTACATTTGACATATGAACGAAAGCAGAGTTCGCAGTGGAGGCTGCGGATGAGCGCTGTCTGTCTGTCTGTCAAGGAGCTCTGCTCAGGAATGGGGAATAAATAAATTCTTCAAACAAGAGCAAAAACACTGAGCACAAAATTGCAAAGCCGTGTCTTTGGAGAAAGGGATCAATGGGACTGCCATGAAGCAAAGAAGAAAATGTGTTGTGCAGCAGGCACAGAGTTCCCCCAGTCTTTTTCATGGAGATATTATAAGATTGGATGCAAAGCCTTTCCTTGCATTTTAGAGCGCTGCACAGTCACTATTCCCCAAAGGCTGGAACAGTAAACAGAATGCATAAGAAAGCGCAGTACAAAAACGCATTTTAAATATGAGCCCGAACACGTTAACAGTTCAGGCCAGACATTGTGTTTTGCATTGGAGGCCCATTATTACCGCATCAGGTCAGAGTCTTCCTAATCTGACACATACAGGTTTACGGAATGTATTTTTATTCTCTGAATGCCTATGAGAACATATTGTGCACTGCGGTGCCTTGCTATAATCCCTCAGTGTAATTCCCAGTGTGTGTGTGTGTGTGTGTGTGTGTGCAGGGGGTGGTTGTGTGGCTGGGGGCTGTGTGGCGGATTTAGAGAAAGTACTGACAAATTGTGTTGCACTTTGGCCCAACCCCTCGAGAGTTTTTCCCTGTTTGAGCACCCAAGATAGGAGACCACGGGCGCAGAGCAGATGCACTTGTTTACCCTCTTAACATACAGATGCACACACGAAATAAATACTGTACATCCTGATGTTATTATGTTGAAAGAGAAACCTCTAAAGATTATAGGAGCACTCAAGGGCAATGAAAGCAATGCAGAGGTGGGTGTTGGGGGGAAAATGATGTGCTTGGTACATTTCAGCTTAATTCACAGTTGCAGCAATTCTGCAGATACAATTCAAAGCCAAGAGTTAGTTTAAATCATTGAACTTAAGCTTGAAGTTATACGGTCCTGAGATCAGTCCATATAGAACCTACTGTACGGTACAACTGTAAAGACTTCATTTAGAACTTGATGAACTGAATCCATGCATGGGTTTGGAGGGACACAAAGGACTTTAAGGATGGAACAGTTTGGTTATGCTACCAGTCCTTGGCAGAGGCCCAGTTAGCTGCTAACAAACAATGGAACAGTTGGTAGCACACAAAAGCCATGACAACAGAATGGCGGTGGAGAAGGTGATGTGATGTAATAAATTAGCATACTCAATAAGCAGAGAGATGCGTTAGCCAGACTAAAGCACAGCACATGCCAAGCTTCCTATTAGTCAAACGGACTTGTAAGAATGAACGCCACTGATTAAAGCCATGATTGGGCAGCTGAATGAATGAACAAATAAATGATTATACATGATTGTTGATTATACACACATATGGGTCTTCCTTATTAAACATACACCCAAAGGTTAACATTTCTTGTGCACTGCTGTTGCTGAGAGAAGGCTGAATTAAAATGTAAGGCATCTGAAACTAATAAATGTTAAATATGTCCTATAGTAAACTTACAGTACACAAATATTTGATGAGATGTGTTTATGTAGGCCTACTGTAGCCTAGTAGTGATACTACACTGCATAAAACACAATCTTGGTCTCACTTCTGAAGGTTTATCATGACCTTGAAAAAGACTGAAATCTTGTATTGTTGACAACAATGTAAACAAATTAAGCTAAATTAATAAAAATATATATATATAATCGCTTGGTAAAATGGTGTTGATAACAGTCTTATGGTGGGTGTTGATGCATACTGTGTTTTTGGACAACCTCTTCTGTACTGGGTTAATTAGCATAGTGATAATATTCAGAAACAGTAATTATTCGATCATGGAAGTGCTTGCAGGAACAGGAGATGACATAGTTAGTAACTTTTTTGCCTAGGCTTGCTTACTCATGCCACTGGCTGGCTCTCTCTTTTAGCAGGCCTACAGGCTTGGGTTAGATGCTCTTAATTACCATTTCCTTTACTATTTCAAAAGGCAGTAAGGGAATTGTGCATTCTGGAGTCCTGCTAATCCTCTGAAAACAGGCGGATGTGGCTGGATGTACTGTAGCAGGGTGAGGTAGTGAGAGGTCAGTGACGAGTGGGAAAGGCCTGGCTTGTCCTCCCCTCCCCTTTTATTGTCACTCCCAATCAGTTTCCCTTAGGCAGCCATAGTAAAGAGGCCAACAGCGGAAGGCTCAGCTACATGACTGATTCCTGGCTGACAAGAAGGCTTGTTCTCTCGGCCCTCAGTGGTGACCTTATGTTACGCCCGCGGCTCTGCAACGCACTGCACAAACAGGTGTCATTGCTGCGCTGCCTTGATTCAAAGAGATGCATTCTGATTTATCAGCATTTTCTTAGCCCTAAAGCAGACGAGTCTTTTCCCCACTGATAATACCCCAACACCACTCCAACACACACACACACACATACACACACACACACACACAGCTTCAAGATTCTCTGTGCTCCTTGGATGATAAATGGCATTTGCACAGTGCCTTTTTCTGCCCATGCCAATTTGGGTCAGCTTGACGAAATTACCCGTGCCGCGTGGCGTCACAGCTGTGAAGTGCCTCTGCTGTCAGGCAGAAGTGGAGGTGACAGCGCAAACCTTTCTTTTTGAAGCCAGCTCCGCCACCACCACCCCTTAGCTTTGTTGGTGGAAAAGTGTGTGTGTGTGTTTGTGTGTGTCAAAGGAGGAGGGCATGCCACACCTACACTCACTCAAAAAAACACATACTTATTCACACACCCATACAGTGCCTTTTCACACCACCATACCGTGCTATAGAAAATCACTCTCTCAAGGTCGGTCCCCCAGTTGCCCCAGCAACGGGCCGATGCATTTGGCAAAACATCAAGCTATTAAATTAGCGATGGCAAGGAGGATGAGGGGACAACCTCTCCTATACACACACACACAGACACACACACACACACGTGCAAATTTTTATAATAAATACATTCACACATACACAAACACACACTCACACACACACACAGACTAGCTGTCACAATCCCAATGCAGCGTAATAACACACACACACACACACACCATAATTTAATAAACAAAGAACCCCCCCCTTATACACAAACAAACACACACACAACCACATAAGACATGCTTTTCCTCTCTCTCTTCCATCTATATAAGTGGCACTGGGCAATTGGACCTAAATGCTGCTTGGGCAAGTGGGAGAAGACCCAAGGTTAAGTGGGCTGCAAAGCAAACACACACACACGCACACACACACAGACTCCAGAGAGTGGCATTGTTGTGTATCGATCAAGGAGCTGCGTGTTTGCCCATCAATAGTGCATGGGGCCTTCACCAAAGGAGGACTGTGAGAGAGCTAGATACAGGACAACAAGGACAAGGGAGGAGCCCTCAGCTCAGAGAGAAAGTGTGGAGGAGGAGGAGGAGGGGAAGAAGAAGAAGAAAGGAAAAGTAGCCTCGCTGTACTATCCACTTAACCTACCTCTGTCGGTGAGAAACAGAGAGGCCACATGAAAATATGCAGGGGGACATTTTGCATCCTGTCTGTTGACACTTTGGCTTGATATCCGCTCAATACAAACACCCTCAACAACCTCCCCCAAACGCCACTGCCCCTTTCTCACTTTATCTTCCGCAGAAGATAGTGTTCCATTCCGACACTGTGTGTGTGTGTGTGCGAGAGAAAGTGTGTGTGTGCGTGTGTGTGCCCGCTCAACCAATTATCTTTTTGCCCTCTATCGGAGGTGATTAATATCACAGTGCTGTCCCCTTGCATAGAGCCCACATGAGATGAATCACTGCGATCTTTGTTTTGCCCAGCAAGAGGCCTATTTAGAAAGAGGGGGTACCTGATGTAGAGCTTGTTTGGAGCTTGTCTCGTACCGAGTTGGAGGTATTGATTTTTTTGAGTTGTCGACTTGAGTGTGCAGGCAGTTTCAAGGAGGTTGTTAGACGGTGCTTGAGGTGAGATGTTAAAGGAAATATGTGAAACTGTGCAGTATGTTCACTCTGATGGACAGGTTGCTCAGGATGTAAATAAGAAATAAACACATAGACATTAATAACACAAAATGTTTGCTCCTTTGGTGTGTTATTTACTACAACTTTTACTGGCACTACAGGAAAATATCACCTGTTTCATCTTTGATAGAATACCCTCCTATGTTATCCTCTGTCAAAATATGCATCTTGTGTATATGCATGCGCACACAATAAAACTGTCACTGAATTTTGATTCAGACAAGATTGATTAACTCAATAGAAATTCAAGTCTGCATCCAGCATCCGTGATCCTTTGCCTCGATCTAGAAGGAAGATACCTAGCAAGGCAGGAGTAAGGCACCTAGCAAGGGCAACAGAGATCACAGACACAATATTTAAAAGACGTGTATTTGCATACAAGAGTGGATTGAGATATTTGTTAACAAGGAGGTCAGTACATGTCTCTCTCTCCCTATATGTGTGTGTATACAGTATGTGTGTCTGTGTGTATATGTGTGTGTGTTTGTGAGTGTGCGTGAGTCATATCTAAACACTGACTGGCCACTTTCAGTGTAGGTAAGAGGGGTACAAATAAAGGTTAGAGGACACACTCACACGCACACTGAATAATCTGGAGATGATCAAAGAGCATTAGAGTCCCTGTGTCAGTTGTGTGAGGCAGGTCACCCACACTTGCAGCACCAACTCAGCTGAGATAATATATGGATAAGCGGCGAGCCAGTCCCTTTTTAAAAATGAATGGGCGTTTGTGCACAGGAGGTTGGAGGGCAGCACATTCATCTGTCATGCTGTACTTTAGACAAGAGGAGGAAAGGAGGAGGGAGCAACAAAAAAAATAATCAACGCGGTTGGAAAGTTGATGTCCACATGGGTTTGTGTTTGCGTTTGTGTGTGTGTGTGTGTGTGTGTGTGCCAGAGAGCATTAGTCATGGATTAGTCATGGAGGTGGTTGATCAACTCAGGGGTCAAAAACTCAGAGCTACTCAAACTCAAACCTCTGTGTGTGTGTGTGTGTGTGTGTGTGTGTGTGTGTGTGTGTGTGAATAGTGTGTAATTCATAATCATACAATATACCAGTGGTTCTTAAACATTTTCTGTCATTTATGACATTGTAAAGTGGAATATTCACACGCCCTACCTGACCCTGAATGTGCAAAAATGGGCAGCAAAAATGTCTTACTGTTTGGTGTATGTAAGTCTTGATTCATGATTCATTTGTCTTTCATAATGAAGCATTTAACCCTGAAATCACATTTGTACGAGTATCTATGGGAACAGCAAAAACTGAGCACAGAATAGGAGAACAAGAAAGAAGAAAACACACCATGTTGTGGTGGACGCTGAAAACCATGCAGGTATTTGATGTCATTTTAAGACCAGATTACTCAGGCATGGCTAATCGTAGAGAAGCTACACCGCGGTACGTTCTTCTGTTATAGAAAGCCACTAGCACTAGCCACTAGCATAATAACACTATTGGGAAGCTCACGTTGTGCAGTTTCATGTGATGTGCACATGGTGTTGGTGTAATGAAAACTCTGCAAGTAATCTGACCCTGAATAATGGGTGTGATTTCGGGTGGCACGTTGCTGCCGTATGTAATGTCCTCAGGCCCTGTTATGTCTTCAGGTCCAGTTTGAGAAACGTTACGGATACTAACGTATCCTCGGTTCTCTGAGTGAGAAGCCGAAACGTACGAGTGGATGATGCCTATCGTCTCCTACTTTTCTGAAGTCATTTTTAACCAACCCTTTGAAAAAAGGGCAGTAAGCGCACTGACGCGCGCAGGCAACTACTTAGACAGACCTGCGTGACGTCAGAAAGTCGTCCTCTTTGCCAAGCTCGCCAGCGTCGGCGATTGAGGCCCGAAGCGTACGTTTCGGCTTCTCACTCAGAGAACCGAGGATACGTTAATATCCGTAACGTTCTCTTTCGTTTCGAAGCCGAAACGTACGAGTGGATCACTACAACCAAGCCTCAAGAGCCCTACACCGAGGAGCCCGAGGTGGGAAGATCCATGGGACCGCCGCCGGGCCCAGAGAGAACACTCTCTGCTACACCCGGCCTGGTGACGTCCAATGCGTAAAAACGCGCGAAGGTGTTGCCTGAGGCCCACGAAGCGCTCAAGCAGATATCCTTTATGGGGACGCCTTTCCAGAAGGCCCAAGAAGCCGCCACTCCACGGGTGGAGTGCGCCCTGACATGAGCAGGCGGAGGAGCACCCGCCGCCTCATATGCCAGACATATGGCTTCCGTAAGCCAATGCGACATGCATTGGGTAGACAAGGCCTGACCCTTGGCACGCTCGCCATGGCAGACGAACAACTGGTTCGTCTTCCTGATGCCCTGCGTACGTGTCAAATAGGCACGAAGCGCTCTGACCGGGCACAGAGTGACGGGCACAGAACTGCCCGCCTCAGGAAGGGCTGCGAGCTCAATGACCCTCGAACGAGGGTCAGTAGACAGCACTTTCAGGCGAGAAAAGGGATTTGGTCGCAGCGTTACCCGCGCGTCACCTTGCGTGAACTCAAGACAGTCAGGACTGACCGACAAGGCAGTCAGATCGCTGACACGCTTCACCGAGACCAGAGCGAGCAGAAGCGCAGTCTTAAGGGAAAGCATCTTTAGACTGGCACTCGACAGAGGGTCAAAGGGCGTAAGGGCCAGTCCGCGTAGGACAGTGGCCAGGTCCCAAGTAGGGACCGAACGTGTGGAAGAGGGGCGAAGCCGCCTGAAGCCCTTCATGAAGCGCAACGCAAGGGGGTGAGTGCCTGGGGAAACGCCAGCATAGCCAACATGGCATGCTGAAATAGCTGCGAGGTACACCTTCAAAGTAGAGGGTGTACGAACCTGATCAAACAGGTGTTGCAAAAAGCAAGCACCTCGCCAATAGGGCAGACTAGAGGATCACAGCCTCTGTCTCTGCACCACGTGCTGAATACACGCCACTTCAGTGTATATAACGACCTAGTGGATGTAGCTCTAGCAGCCTGAACGGTCTCTATAACTGCGCCTGACAGGCCGCTCTCTAGGGACCAAGCCGTCAGTCTCCATGCTTCCGGCTTGGGGTGCCACAGCGACCCGTGAGCCTGAGATAGGAGGTCCCTCCTCAGAGGGAGGGTCCACGGCTGGCCGTCCAACAGTGAGACCAGATCTGAGAACCAGCTCTGAGATGGCCAATTGGGGCGATCAGAATCACCCTGTGAGCCCCCGCTCTGATCCTGGGCAATACCTGACGCATCAGAGGAAGGGGGGGGGAAGCGTAGAGCAGACCGCGCGGCCACGGATGCGCCAGCGCGTCTGACCCTAGCGGCGCATCTCGTTCCAGCGAAAACCACGCTGGGCAGCGAGCGTTCTCTCTCGAGGCGAAAAGATCAACTCGTGCCCACCCGAAGCGGGACCAGAGGCTGTGCACCACGGCTGGGCAGAGGTGCCAGTCGGTTGCATGCGGAACACCCCTGGAGAGGAGGTCCGCGCCTGTGTTGCGAACACCTGGCAAGTGCGCCGCCCTGGGCGCGAGGTCAAGAGGCTTGCCGAAGCGGGGGAAGCGTTATGAGCTGAGGGCTGCAGAACGAAAACCCGTGCCTCTTAAGCACTCAAGGCAGAGCGGACAACGGGCAGGAGCCGCGTGACATAGCCTGCCGCACGTCCGCGATCGCTTCAGGATCACTGCTGACGTCTGCGTCGCTCCTGGCTCGACGGGCGCGTGGCTGAAAGCGCACGTCCACCTGAGCGTGAGCGTTGCCAAGGCTGTTGTTGACCCGATGCTGGCGCTGGCGCCGGCCTGGGTGTATCAGCCCTCTTCCTGGACTGCTGTGCGCAGGCGCGCGAAGCGGGGGAAACGTTCTGAGGAGAGCTGCAGAACGAAAAACCGTGCCCATGAAAGCACTCAGAGGCAGAGCGGACAGCGGGCAGGAGCCGCGCGTCAAGCCTGCCCCACACCAGCGCTCGCTTCAGGATCGCTGCTGACCTCTGCGTCGCTCCTGGCTCGACGGGCGCGTGGCTGAGAGCGCACGTCCACACGAGCGTGAGCGTTGCCGAGGCTGAGTGGCACAGAGCTAGCTCGCTAGCAAGCTGAGCGGCAAGAGTCTTCTGGCCGGGCGGCGGCGAGTCAAGGCGGCTAGCCTCCTAGGGGAGGGTTGAGCCGTGGCTAGCTGGCTAGGGACTAGCAGCTAGGTAGCTGGCTGCCGGCCGCGTTGTCGTCGAGAGGAGGGAGGTAACCCCATCGTCGTCGACGGCTTCGATGGTGGGATCATCCGCCTCTTCAGCGTGGTGGAGAACCAGCCGCACCGGCAAGGAGGCCCCGATAGGGCTAGCTGAAGAGCTAGCGAGCTGGGCCGTAGCTAGCTGGCTAGTAGGCGGCTGACTAGCAGCTAGGTAGCTAACTGCAGGCCGCGTTGCCGCCGAAGATTGTCCGGGCGACTCAAGCGAAGACGCCGGGGAGCGGAGCTCGGCTGAGAGAACACCAGTGGCGTGTTCCATCCTAAGGCAGAAGCAGACAGCATGGCGGTCGGCAGCCACCATTAGCCGTTTCCAGTCGGGACATCTAAGCGTTGCCATCCAGCGACTCTTGGTACCAAAATTAGGGACCGACGTGAGTGACTTTGAGAAGGATGGATTCCGGAAGTTTTGAAAAAACTGTTGAGGTGGGCTTTCAAAAAAGCCGTTGGTTTTAGGAATATTTGCGATAGCAAACGAAAGGC
>JAGFZM010006708.1:0-15857 GCA_017657215.1 Limnothrissa miodon | reverse complement strand
AGTTGATAGCACTAAGGGGGCCGAGGTCAATAACTGAGGCTGTCCGCGAAGCTGAAGAGCGTCCGACTGACACGGTAGAGACCCGACGTAACGTGGGGGCCGAGGGCAAGTCAACCGTGTGTGAGACCCCTGGGCGTTCACGCGTTGTTGGCGAGCCGCGCACATCACTTGCGACGCCCCGTGGGGCGGTCGACCTGGTGTGCACGTCAGCGATATCCGAGGTCGGTGAGCTGCGCACTTCACTCGCGACGGCCCGTGGGACGGTCGACCTGGAGCACACGCCAGCGACGTTCGTGGTCGGTGAGCTGCGCACTTCACCCATGACTCCCTGTTGGACGGCCGACCTGGAGCGCGCGTCAGCGACGACCTTGAAGAGGGGGGAGAAGTTTCCCGTCTGTCCGATGGCAGAAGTGTCAGACTGAGCAGACAGTTCTGCCCGTACCTGGGCGATAAATCGGCCGACAGAAGCGGCGAGAGAGGACGGGGAGGGCTTCTCGACCGTGAACGACTGCGATGCGTCGCATGCCCACTGCTTGGAGGCGAGTGAGACAGAGGACGCGGAGGCCGTGACGTTAGTAGAGGCCTTGCCGCCACCTGGGCACCGTCGAGGCGTGACGTCATGCAAGGCGCATAGCGCACGGAGTGCGTAAGCTGAATGCGCGGCGGAGACCGAATCGGTGCCCCAGTGGGCGACAGCGCTGACAGAACAGAGACTGTCCTCCGGCCAGGGCCGGGGCTCATTGTGAAACATTGCCCCAGAGGGGCGATAGTGTGTGTGCGGGGTGCTTGTGAACAAGGCAAACTCAGCGCCCCTTGAGGGGGTGAGATCAGAGAGGACCGCCGAAGCGGGGGGGAACGCTCCGAGCTGGGGACTGCAGAGCGGGGACCCGTGCCTTTTGGAGCACACAGAGGCATAGCAGTCAACGGATAGGGGTCGCATGACATGCTCTGCCGCACACACGCGATCGTATCAGGATCGCTGTGGCCTCTTGCGCCGTTCCTGGCTGGTTGGACGGTTGGCGGGAGCCGCGCGTCCGCGTGAGCGAGAGCGCTGCCAAGGAGGTTGTGACCCGGTAGCTGGTGGTGGCACGGCTTTGGGTGCGTCTGCCTTTTTCTTCTGCTGCGTCCGTTGAGCCGCGCGGGCACGCGTCTGAGACGCAGCCGGAGCGGCTGGTTGAGGCGGGGCACGCTTAGGAAGCACGGGTTGCAGGGCCTGAGCCGCCGACTTCGTCTTCTCTAAGCGATCGCGCTGGAGTTCCAGCGCCTGGCCAAACAGAGCATCAGCGGAGATGGGAGCGTTCATGAGATGTCTCTTCTCATTCTCTCCTTCTCCTTCTCATGGACGAGAGATTCAGCCAGAGGTGCCTGTCTATGACGACCAAAGAGCCAAGGGAGCGCCCGTCAGCTTTAATGGCCGCCCTGATGGCCAGCGAGGTGAGAGCGGTAGCTCTGCGTAGCTGATGGAGGGTAAGATCCGACGGCTGCGCCGAGAGATCTGCCACCAGTTCCTCAGACAGAGAGGAGAGAAGAAAGGCGGTATTCATCGCCCTTATCGCCTGGCCTGTACAAATGAAGGCCGTAGAGACAAGCTTCTCCGTGCGCTGGCACGGCTTAGAAGGAAGCTCGGGAGGCGATGTCCAGGTGGTGGCAGAAGATGGCGCTAGACAACCAGCGACCACATCTTCAACGCGAGGGAGCTGCATGAGGCCGCTGGCGCCCGCTCCGTCCATCGCGTAAAACGCCGCGTGGCCCTGGATAGGGGCAATGGTGGCGAAGGGAGCCTCCCAGGAGGCCTGCGCATCAGCCACGACAGTGGGGTGAGCAGGGAGCGGGAGGGCATCAGGAGAGGGGAGCGCGCCGGAGAAGGGGTCGAAACGCCCTCCCGGACAGCGCTGAGGCGGAGGCAGGCCAAGCCTGATAGCCGCCTGTGTAGCCAAGGAGGCGGCGTGGGTCTTCAAAACCGGTGGCAGATCTTCCACGGTGGCGCATCCTTTAGCGGAGAGGAAGGAAGCGAGCTCCTCCTCGTCCACAGCCTCAATAACTGGGTCGTCATCGACATCAAACACCAGTAAAAATGCAGACAGCTGTCAGAAAAGGTAAATGTGTTTATGCTGTGTGTGAGAGACAAACTTGCTTTTGCCAGCAGGTTTGTACTGTTTTGGATTAGTATTGTGTATGTTAGTGTTTTATTTTTTGAGAGAGTAAGAGAGAGAGAGAGAAAATAAGAGAGAAAGAGAGAACAGGGAAGAGAGAACAAATGTGCAGAGGGCCTTAGAGAATGAGGTCTTTGGCTCCAAAATCACTGGAGGGTGAGGTTTTCCGCTAAGGGCAAATGTGATCCTTTCTTTCTCTGCCCCCAGGCCAAGAACACATCTGAGTGGACTGGGAAGCCCTTGGGAGGGGGTGGAGAGGAGAGGGTTGACCGCTGCAATAAATCCCCTATTTTACAACATTTTACAATCTCCTATTTTACAACTTTTTGGGAAACAATGAGCATCGACTCTAAATACAACCAATAGAGAAAACACAGACCAAACATCTCTGATATTTACTAAAACTAAATCTTAGTCTCAGTCTCACAGGATAAAACTACTCTTGATTCTACTCTTGATTAGGCTAATGGCTAATAAACAGAACTGTGCAGGATAACTAACCCACAAGCAACAATGCAATTCGTACTAGTTAAAGGCCCACTATGCAACATTTTTCATTTAATTAATCCGTTTCATACTGTTTAGAATGCTAAAATTAGTCATTACACGGCGAACGAACGGTGTAGAATGCGCCACCGTGGCCAATAGCGGTAGATACCGCACTTGCAATGTTCAGCAGCGCGGACCGCCTCCAATACAATGCAGTGCAATACAATGCAATACAGCGGGCTTTAGAGGGAGCTCGTGAGAGAGAAACAGAATGTTGCTTAGTGCCGGTTTAAATGCTACTTTTGTTGGGTATGTGTCAAGTGCAAGTTTTGTTGGGTATGCGTCAACCAATATGTAGCCTACAGATTGCCTATATAATTTTAACACTTGTTAGATGGATGTGTGGCATGGTGAATTTTGTTTGATGGGTTATGTGACATGGTCTATTTTACAGACTGTATTAGTTGTGTTCTGGACCTGTAACCAGTCTATTTTGAATATGCATATGATTTTATTTTTCTAGTGTGAAGACATGCCATGTGAAATTTTGAAAAGTTTCCGCTACATGATGTATACAGTACCTTTAGAATATTTATAAGTACTGGTTAAAATGTGCACTTTTTGATTCCTTGGTCTCATAAAATTATCCATTTACATTTCTACGTATATTACTGAGCAATGTTATGTGTATCCACAGAAAGATTCAAACTTCAATATACATAACTTAATGTTAATAATGAATTAAATATTAAACACATCACCAAGGGCTACTTTAAATTAGGTTCAAATTGTCCATCTTCCGTCTCCTTCAATTTCTTTTAGAGAGGGCATTACAGTCCATTCCTTCCCATCACTAATAAATCCATTGCATTTCATTATGGCTAAAACCCCAGTGGTGGTTTTCTGTTTAGAGCTGAAAAATAATAATGGCCAAAAACAATCAGGTCACATGGATATGGACTCTCAACAAGCCACTAATTGAGAGCAATCCATAAAGCCCCAAGAGACTCCAGGCCCCAGAGGACCTGGCTGACCGTGGCACTGCCTGAAGCAATGAGAAACGGTGAGCTGCCCTCTCTAATGCCCAACTGCAATCTGCCTCCATGTTGGAGGTTATTTTTCACCAGGCTTAATTTGGTTGTGACCATTGTGAGTCTCTCCTATGCGCTAGTAGTTAGCCTTCCTGCTGAAACCCTATTGCCAGCTGCTGCTAAAGATTTATTTAGACTTTCTTGGAATTCTATTTACTGTAGCCTTTTCAAAATGACTCAGTTTAAATAGTTTTCAGATTTCTGTAAAGAAAAAAAGTCACACACCACCCCGCATTATTTTTTTCTTTTCTGGGAACATACATTATTGCAGTTAATGACTTATTTTCCTTTTCTCCAGAAATGCTCATAAATAATAAGAACAATTATTATGGCAGACAGGTATCTGAGTTTAATCAAAGAAACAGCGAACTCCTTGAATGTCTTCACATTAGAAATGAGAAGACTGTGCTCATATATTCCAGTGTACACCATTGCAGCCAATAATGCTGGTATGCTATAGAAATTGGTTCTTGCATAAAGCAGCGCCATTCTGGAGAACAATGGGACCTTGATTACTCTGTGCCAGTTATAAGATGGTATACAGCATAAAAAACAAACAATTAGCTCTCTGTTTCATTATCGGCAGATTGACAGAACTAATTATGTGTTTTGAGCAAGATGAATCACTACCAAACTATTATATTTTTTTCCTTTCTCCACAGATAATTGCTATGTGTCGGACAAAAATGTGCAGTGGTACAAAACTGTTTAATGCCCTGTCAAGTTTAGCTCTTTTGATTCTTACACTTTGCTTTTGGGTGCTGGGATTATGTTCCTCTCCCTATACGTAGGCCCTGTTATGTACATTTCTGCTGACAGATAGTTTGTAGAGTAAACGGAGGACAAACTATTGTAGTTTTTGACCTTGTTTGTTTAGTCCAGAGCAGTGACTGAAAGCATAGGAGGGAGAAACATCATCACAGAGGACTGCTTAGCTTTCCCCAAAGCTGCAAGGCTAAGTTGCCTTAGGCGCAAGAAAACAAACACTCCTACAAGACAAAACCTCTGATAAATGTTTATCTCAGTAAATGGTTACATCTACCTCACCTCTGGCTTTTTTTTATAAGATCCACTCTGAACTCATTACTAAATATGTCCTTTAATTGCTTTGCCCCAGGCTTGCATTCGAAGCAGGGATGCATTTTTTTAATTGTTTTTCATCAACCATTGCACATGCAGTCACCATGTAAACAGGTACAGTGTTGGTATGGTTTCCTTGGTCTGTTTCAGGAATATTATGCAACTAGTAACCGCAATTAGTAACTAAATAAATTAGTAAATAAATACTTGCTAGGGGTATAGAGCAGAGGTCTTCAACCAGGGGTCCGCGACCCCTAGGGGGTCCGCGGAAGTACAGCAGGGGGTCCGCGAAAATATTTCGTCTGAAGCATTTTTTTTCTCTTCCAAAAAATAAAAATTGTCATAGTTAACATAATGTTTAAAAGAAAATTGCTTCATATTCGTTTTTAAATAACACATTGTAGGCTACCCATGAATCATGCATGTGATCATGTGATCCCTGCGTAACATTTTGTAACCTATGCCAAAACACATTAGCATTTCATGTACAAATACAGGTCACCACTTCAGCCTGAGCCTGATGTGACATTGCCTCGCAAATTCCATAAGTCCTAGAATAGAGAAGCTCTTTTCCACTCACCAGGTTCAGTGCTCTCACTAGGACCTGGTAGCTGATCAATTATCTTTAATTCTTTGTCCCACTATAATAAAAAATGACCCTTGTGATCTTTTTATATTTGAGTTGGATCATCGCGACTAAAGAACACTTCGCCCCGTGCGTTTTAGTTAAATAGCTTCATATTCAGCAAACTCGTTCTTTTCATTCTGGGAGATAAATTACGTTTGATTCTTCTGTTCAGTGTCGGGACTGATGGACCCTGAAATTTGTTCTGTGTGATGTTTTGCTTTGTTTTTTTTTTTATGAGAGTCTGCGGTCTTTGCGCTTCAAGGCGTTCTGCGCGAATTCATTCATCCAACGTTCCATCACAATAAAACGATAACGATAATCTCATGTGTTTGTGTTTCCTTCTGAAAGACGAAGTTATATTTACACAAGAGGAAGAGGCTTTCTGTCTGTATCAGTTTGCGCTAATGAAGCTTTGCCTGAATTTAGCTGAATATATCCAGCTAGTTAACCCTTGTGACATTCATTCTGTTATAGGGCGAATTTATGCAACTATGTAACGAGTTGTTACCCCCCTGTTAATAATATGTGTGCGTTCATGTGTGTGCATGCGTGCATGTAGACCCTCATGACTGACGGTCCAAATGACGGCAGGATTTGAGGTGGGCCAGGTGTGTATGGAGTAAGATAGCTGTCAAAACGTTTCCTTTCTCAACAAGTAATGCCTGTGAATGGGGCGATGACGTATTTTGACAGTTGAGTAACGTGTGCGAAGTCGTATCCATAATATTGAGAGGCGTATTGAAATTTTGATTTCGTACTTGTAATTTTTGAATTCGTATTTTTTATGCATGACTGAACTCATTTGAGAACTCACAGATATTTTATGCACAACTAAATACGCACATGTATCAAATACATGGACACAAATATTTTGACAGCAATCTTACTCCATAGGTGGGGGTCCGTGCTCAGTCTCTCTGACAGCCAAGGGGTCCTTGAGCTGAAAAAGGTTGAAGACCCCTGGTATAGAGTGGACGGAGTGAGAAACCATTTGCAAATTAATTAGGCCTTTATGCTTGACTTTACATACTGTTCTGTTCATGATTTTCAGCAGCAATCTAATCAAATGTATTTTTCAGGCATAGACTAAATACATTTCTGAGAAGTACAACTTGGCTTTCTGCCATGTTTCTATGTAAAAGGGCTCATAGAATGTCAAACCACATTTACGTTGTTATTGCTGGATTTAGGTAGCTTAAGGTATCCAATGGACCATACCAAAACTTCAAAACCGTCTCCCGCCTGCATCTACATGTAAATTTTAAACTATGGCAGTGCTGAAACGGGCTAATCTGAACAGAGGCCTGAAGTTACGTAAGATCAAGAGGATATTTGCATGGTCCAATCAAAGATTGTTTGGAACAGTCTCTGGCTTTAATATCAAATTTGCACATGAATTTATTGAACCTCATTAAAAGGTAAAAAAAACTTGTCCTGTGATACCTTTAATGGTCATGCTTCATCCTTTTCATTTAGAAGTCTATGTCACTATGTAATGTTTACACATTTCAAAAAGCCACATATCCTGCCAATCAACATCCAAGTATTGAATTCAGTCATTTATTGGCAATTATTTTAATGGCAAAAACAGAACTTTTCCAAGGCATTGTGTTTAAACCTTAATACTATTTGCATACAAAATGTTGATTACAATGTTTCATCAAAATTACCTAACTGGGTAAATATCCCACCTGAAAATTAGTCTTTTTAATCTAACAATTTATTAATTCATTATAATGGTCTGGTTAAGATAAGCACAAGGCACTTGTTGAAATGTCTTCTAGACGGTTATCGCCTCTCTATCTGCCATAAGCTGTAACTGCTTATGGTTCAGTGTCTTGTCATTATAGGCAGATGCTATAATTAAAGCACCACAAGTTGGCTTCCCGAAGCCACTCTCTCCCCTTTATTTTTTAATGCTCCTAATTACCCTTTGAGGCATAAGAAACCCTATTCGTTTAATCGCTGTGCAACAGAAATTAGCAGATTAAAGTGTCAGAGTCGTAATGCCGCAGCTCATGGTGAGCCGTAAACACAGGCTTGTTTATAGAGGGTCATTAGGTGAGGTGGGTTTACCTGTAAAAATGATTCAGGGGACCTTACCATTGGCTAAATGATACTGCGGCCACCTCTGATCATCTGTGACACATGATATTGATGATTAGGTACTTGTGCCAAAATGGGCTTTTCAAATGGTGCTTTTTTATTTTTTATTAAGACTGGTAACATTTTATTAGTGAATTTAACATTAAACGTGGTGTTCTTTGCTCATAGCTTTGACCCCAAACCATCACACCTTGGCTCTTATTGCCCTTGATAGGGAAAACTTAAAATGCACACATAGCTGTCAGGCATCCACATGTTGTATTTGCACACGTTCTCTCTCTCTCTCTCTCTCTCTCTCTCTCTCTCTCTCTCTCTCTCTCACACACACACACACACACACACACACACACAGACAGTGTATGCTGTGGCAAAGAAACAGAGTTAGTTCAGCATTTCCAGCAGAGTTAATGTGTGAACTCATTTATACAGTAGCATTGCTGCCAGTCCACACAGTGATCTATTCTGCTTCCCACAGAACAACACTGCAAATTCAGAGGCAGTTATGATACCAGGAGAGAGAGAGAGAGAGAGAGAGAGAGAGAGAACAACAAGAACCAAGTACCATTATGCAAAGCAGGCAGCAGGTAGTTAGTGGAAATGAAAGAAACAGAGAGGCATGTAGGCAGACAGAGAAACACACACACACACACACAAACAGAGAGAGAAAAAGGACAGGTGAAAATGTAAAACATGTAAAATATATCTAATGGAGTGTGTGTGTGTGTGTGTGTGTGTGTGCCTCCACAGATGGATGATTAATGAGCGACTCATATGCGACTTCATACAGAACATGAAAGGTTGGTGTTGCTCAGAGACGCAGATGTAGACTTTTAGTAAGATTCCTACCCTCTCTGAGGATCTTGAATAAATGCTCGGCGGAGCAGATGAAACAAAAGCCATGACTATCTTGACAAATGAATCAGTTTGTCCTGTAATCAGGAGTCTTATCTGTGGGCAGCAGCTTTCTGTCATCCCATCAGAGAGTTCAAGAGCACTTTCACTAGTGCTGGGGCGCAGGGAATCCCTCCTCTCTTTATATGTGATAGAAGGTCCCGTGGGATCACCGATGGGCCAATTATCATCTGTGGATATATTGACTAAAACCCACTCTTATTGGCATGAAGGACTTGGCCATATTTTGTCACTGAACACTAAAGGTACCCATATCTGTGCATCTGTTGTTGCAGTGTGCTTGTGTACAGTGAGTGTGTACAGCTTGTGTACAGTGAGTGATTGACTGGTCAGTGTCTCCTCACCTTAGGAGATGTATAGCCCACATCTAGAGCTACTGGGTGACAACTATGCTGCAGCGTCCTTGAAAATGGAGCTTTTCTTGCTCTTCTCTGAACTAAGGGACTGTTTCTTCTCTCTTCTTTCTTTTATCATGCGGCCCTGACCAGCACTGGTAACATGGCTTCCTCCAAAAATGTTCTTATGGCATGTCAGTCTCAAGTCCAATTGTAGTTCGATGTCGAGACCAAGTAGGCATGTCAGCATGTCATGCTGTCTGTGGGCTGAGACTGATCTGAGGCTTTGAATTGAAAATGACGGTGAGATGTGGAAGAGCTGAGATTTGAGTTGAGGCCATGCTGAGGGGCACATAGTGATGGGCAGGTTCGGTGGTCCTGCCTACCAGTCGTTTTGGCTGCATGATGGTATACTCTGATGCTATACTCATGGATGGGCCAAGTAATGCCATCTTCATTACCACGTTGGCTAAAGAGTCCCATACAGTGTGTGACATATCCCTCTGCCTGACATAAAGGAACATTCCACTCTGGCGTGCGATGCTACTTTGTAATCATTTAGCTTAACCTAGTTCTTCCAATAGAATCTAAATGGGAATGAAGGTAGAAGTGACCAAACAAATCCACATCTTTTGATGTGGTTACTCGAGTAGTTACCTTACTAACTATGGTGACACAATATAAAACACATTTGCTAAGCAGATAATAAGGAGAACTATCAGGTACACTGAGACAAGACAGGTATGTATCAACTCGTCTAAGTTAAGGTAAGAGCATACTTCAGTATTGAAAAATGGTGGTCTTTAAAGCAGCCATGGTCTCTGGAACTCTAGCTCTACTGGACACAAACAGAATAACCACATCTTGTACATATACACTGCATATATCCTGAGAACAATATAGACTTACTGCAGGTCATTTTTTTTTTGCCTTTGCTTTTCCTGTTTTTCTTTTTATATTTTGCTGATGTTAATTGTTAATGAATGCAATTTCATTACATTAATTACATTAGTATTTTAAACTATGTGACAAATAAACTCCTTGATCCTTAGCTGTTACTGAATTTGTCAAATTAGATCATAGATTAGATTAGAAATGACACCATTTACATATAAATTAGATGTCCATTACACATAACCACTTACAGTTAAACATATTAAGCTTATAGATTTTTTTAAGCTTATAGATTTTCTACAACCAAACATTCAGTTAAATTAAATTAAATGATGCTCATGTCAGTAAAGATGCACGGAGCACCCAAGACCAACAGGGTCAGGTAGTGGTAGTTAGTCTAGGGAGAAATCTTGGGCCCAAGGGACCAATCCAGCAACGAAGGGTTATTCAGGGTCATTCATACTTCAAAAGTATAATCAGCAGATACCATAAACTGGTGATAGTTTAGCATAATAAATCCAAAAAAACATGTCTTATATGTAGTGGTAAAGTCATGGGTGGTTGTCATATTTTCTGACTAGACAGTGATAATAGTCAGACATTAAGTCAAAGAGTGAGACACATCATGGGGGAAACATTGGGAGAGTCTAATTTTGAGAGTGCCATTATGGAAGGGGGGCAGTGGCATGGCCTCTAAGAAAGGACAGTCTGTATTGGCATGGGTCTCCTGTGAAGTTGGTTGCAGTCCACTCAGGGGGAGCTGGTGACAGGGAGTGCAAGCAGTGCAAGGCAGGAATGACTCTCAGCAGAGATGATTGGGGAGTAGCTGGACGGAGGAAGTGAGGTCAGTCTGGGCGATTCACACTTCACTGAGCACACACTTCATGTGTTGTATATCCACATACTGTGCATGCATATAAAGAGACAGAGTTGTACTGAATGACACTTCATTAAATATATGTTACCTACAGTGAAAATGGTTTCATTGTGCAAATACACACACTGAACTGACAATGTCCCCATATAATCATAAGTTTTTTCTGATCAGAAAATCTGAGCTTTCTTATATATGTTTTCTCATTTTGCATGGCATCTTGATGTGCCACAAATTATCAGGACATGAGTGAATCACATGGTGGTGCACAATCACAATCTGGCACGGTGGTGCACAGAATCATAGGCTAGTTTTGCTCATAAGCTCTATTTGAATTTCTTGAACTTTCAGCTAATGGATTACAGATTCCAATTGACTTCATTTCATTTTTGTCTCAAATCGTAGGCATTTCCCCTTGATCGGCTTGCTGTCTGCCCCCCGAATATGTGAAAAAACTCTGCCTGGAAAGACAACACAGGGGCTGTAATCTTAAAGAAAATACTAGGGACACAGGGTGGGCACCAAATCATAACAAACCACAGACAACTAATTGTCAGGAAGATGGTTGGGGGGAAGGGTGGAGGTTAATGCGTGTCCCCAACCATCTGGTTGCCGATTGGTGGGTTATTGTTAGTTATGTTTTTGTGCAGACAACGTTTGTTTGAGGATTTGACTCGACTCAAGTTTACATCTCTGTTTAATACTGTACTGGAAGTAAGTATTGAAAGTCATATGCTACCCTGTCATCCCTTCTCTCTCTCAACATAATCAATACAACACCTTACATAAATACAGACTGTACAAAGACCACATACTGAGTAAAGGAGAATCAATCAGTTTCCAAACCATCCAATATATCAATCAGTTTCCAAACCATCCAATATATCAATCAGTTTCCAAACCAAACAATATATTTTTCGAATAATATACTTTTTGGTGTTTGTACATGGATCAGAATAGTGTTTACATCTCCTTTACTGTGAATCCAGGATGTAAATGGATTTTATCATTGCAGATGAGTTGGGTGGATTACTGAAACTTCAGGCATCAGTTTGTCTGAAGAGGTGTTTTTGTGGAGATGTGGAGAGACAAAGGATCCTGGGAATAAAAGGAAAGTATTAGAGGAGTAGAAATATAGTAGACATATTTCTGGGGAATATTTTTGGAAAAGGTCAAATGAATTGAAAGACAGATCGAGCAGGAATGAGAGCAAAAGATAGATCAAGCAAGAATGAGAGAGATGTAGGGAGTAGAATTGTGTTATATCTGTGCCTACTATGACTAAATTCACTTACACAAGGGCACCAGGTCTATGCAATTTATTTCGACAGTGCTACCCTACCCACCATCAGGGCAGAAATAATCAATTTACCCATGATGCAACATGGGCAGGAGGGTTGGTCTTTGGCTGATCAGCATTATGGGTCTGCGCCGTGCTTTGCTTTTTATTTTTATTTATTACACCATTAGGCACACACTTTCTCTCTCTATCGGCTCAATGGCATGCATGCCAAAACCATTAGCATCCTAGGGTAAGAGTTTCTTCAGTGTATGTATGGGGGATTCATTTAGAGGTGAGGTGATGGTACATACTGTGTGTGTGTGTCTGTGTGTGTGTTTTTGTGTGTGTTGTGGTGATGGCGACTAACAGCTGTGGCGGAAAACTCTTCCCTCATTAGCAGAGCGGGGCAAAGTCGCAACTGGCCTCCGTGCCAGCCCATGAGTAGTGCAGGGTTGCAGGCAGGTTATCCAACAGCCTCTGGCCATCCGCGCAGTGCGGACAACAAACTTGTTATGCAGTCAGGAGCTGGAAAATGATTTCACTATCTGAAAAAAAAATCTCTCTCTCCGTACAAAGGAACTCCATGTCATCGGTTTTGAGGCGCTGGCTTCATAAGCAGTTGTGGCAGTTGGGTCTATTATGTGAGGAGATTGCCAGTCTGTACTCTTCTATCTTGAATTAGAAAAAGTCATTTTGTGTCTTGTTTTCCCAGCGAACAACACATGAATAAAAATGAGGTTTTGTATTGATACATATTAATGTATGCAGTCCCTCCAAATCATACATAAAGAAAGGAGACAATTCTCGACGACCAGACTTAGTCTTGTGAGCGTCAACATGGAAGGAATTGATTCCAGTTTGAGGATAACCTCCATCTCAAGGCTATCTGAGTGATAAATAAATAAAATGGCATTGAAAAATGTGCATAAGTCTGATTTTCATATTTAATAGAATGAAATGTAGCCGTTGAAGCCATTGTGTCCACAAACATGGAAATAGTTGATTTTAGTGGTTTTTCAGGAGTGAACACAAAGGAAAGGTATAGCACAAAGGTTTGGTTAAGTAAATCACTGTTAATAAAAAAATGTGTTTGGACTGAGTGTATAGGAGCAGTTGAACAGAGCCACCAAGGCCACTGTAATGATTTGTCTTTGAAATGTACAAATAATAAAATCCATTCATTCTTGCCTCTAACAACTGGACAGGGCAAAGTGTTTCCATCACAATAGGACAACAATCAAAGAAGTTAAACAAAAAAAAACTAAAGAAATTGAAAAATTCAAATTGCTATTGAGCAATTATGAAAAAAGGCAAGATTTGGACTATGCCGAGACTTAAGAGCATCTCAAGATATGTGGCTGGGGCACATAAACACAGTCACCCTGACCGTAACAATGGGGAGAGCAGAGAAGCCCCGCAACCCCCTCCCTTTCTCTGCAGTCTTTAAAAGCCTGCCAAGCAAACTGTTGAAGCACAGATTTCTGTGTGATAGAGATCTCAGGGGAAAGACAAAAAACTATTGCGAAAATAAAGCAACAGAAGGCGTGTGTGTGTGTGCATGTGTGTGTGTGTGTGTGTGTGTGTGTGAAAGAGAGGGAAAGAGAGAGTGGGAGGGAGGGATAGGGGTAAGGGCCCTCTGGGAGCTGGAGAAGAAATATGGACAAATGAACGTGTTAGCCGGCACAGCCTTGGCAGCGGACGCTCTGCCTCGCCAGTCACTTCTTCCACTTCTCCCCCCGCTCTCCTCAGAAAAAAAAGAAAAACAACTTTTCTCCTTTTTGTACTACATTCCTTGCCTCCATCCCCGAGCCCTCTTTTGCAGCTTTCAATGGAATTATCATTAAGGCCAATTGCTTGTACAACAATAGCTAGAAGATTGCTCAAGTGCAGGGTGCTGTTTTGTCTCTTGCCTGGTTGAATCCAAAGCTATACAGACAGACAGTCAACAAATAGAACTGAAAAGGTGTGAAACAAGCATACTATATAAAACATGTACTGTATGACAACAGCCATCTGCTTGTTAGGAATTAAGTGGTATGATGCAAAACAATGTAGGTATTTAGACCAAAACTCAAACCTAATGTACTTTTTTTCAAACAAGCTTTAATTGACAATCTGCTTGTATGTCCCTGTCACCTCTGTCATCTTTGTTTTGCCGGTGGGATGATTAGACAAGCTAGTGCTTCAGTCAATTCAGTTAAACTCTATGTCTAAGATTGGTTAAAGCAGGAAGTATCTGCCCACTTGGAACCAAATGGATCCCATTGGCTAGGTTCCAGATATTTAGCACCAAGAGCCAGTTCACATTAGTCATTAGAATGTGTTTTGGGTAAATCTGACTGCAAGTGGTTAGCCAAGGTACATTTCGTTCAAACCAGTATTCTATTATGCATCTCAGATAATCACTTGCAATCAGATATACCTGTAAAATGTACCTTTAGAATAAGAATGTTTATCTATTGTTGTCAAGCACGTTGAAAACACCGACCGTAGGCACAATGTTATCGCTGCAATTTGCGCTATTTCAACTTCTTTGATCTTCGGGTTAAAATAACTGAAGACTTGCGGCTGCAAACCGGAGGAGGAGACGGAGAAGGAGAGTGAGGAGGGCACTCCTTTTTGCGGCTTTAGTCTAAGTGTTGTTTGTCGAGAGGTAGCAATGTAGACCATTTCTTGAAGAACGACTAAAAGTTGCCGTTACAGTAGTGGCTTCTTGTAAAATAAGTGTCAATTATGCAAAGAAAAACAACAAGGAAGTTTGATCACTCCAGTTGGCCCTACTAACACTCTGATTTACAGCTAGCTGCTTGGCTCAAAAAGCTAGCCCTCATGTTTCCCTGCATGCACTGCAATATTTGTTTGTAGGCTGCCATGCAGTGCCAACCTGACACCTATTCGGAACCCTCTCTGAACTAGGTATCAGGAAATTTATTCACTTATCTGGCGATACGATCAATGTAAAGTCAGTTCATTACTTTTGCAACTGAAGAGAAAGGTCGTAGCTGTTCGCTTTTGGTGTTTTTTGAGAGAACTGCAACTTGTTCATGCGGTAAAACGTAAACGGTAAACGGATTGAGCATTCACACTACAGAGCATATGTAGATACAAGCGTCTTAACACTTAAGACACATTCAAATGACTAATTTGAACAGGCTCAAAGAGAAACGATACACATGGTTAAAGGGCAGGAAGTGAGGATGACAGACGATGCTGTTTCAACAGAATGTATCTCTGATACTGTAGGATGAGAATTAGCCACTTTATGCCAGAAATGTCAGAAGCTAATTAAATACTTTATCGTGAACAGTACAGATCATTTGCAGAGCCCAACTATACACTGGCTTAGATTTGAGTAGATAATTGTGATTAATCACTGACTCTCAATTTCCCACGTCTTATTGTACAGGCATAATTTAATGTCATATAAAGTCAGTCAGTGATTTCATAAACATAATACTAATGTATGTCTTTTTGACTATGTATGTCTCTTTAAACACCATTAACATATTAAGCAATGACAAGGTTTCATTTCACTTTTATGAGCAATTTCTTTGTGCCATTGTCATTCCAGTTGTACTTGGCAGGAGTATATTTTATATTCATTGTCCTGAACAGTCCTGCATATTAACCCTATTTAGGGGACCAGAGTGCAAATGCTGTGAATGCTCTTACACATCCGTGGACTACACCAACTTTCAGGTTACTGTGACGATGGCAGTACTAAACCATCAGGTTTCTGTGACTATATACTGTAGTAAGAAGTACATGTGCAGCAAAGGGCAGGAACCGGCAAATGAGGAAGAGTCATACTGAACAGAGCTCCATCGGAACGTCGTTCTGCCCGTCCAATTCCAGGCGGCTTGCTGTTAGTCACTCTCACACATTTGCAGCAGGTTTCCCTGCTGGCTGCTTTCACCCCAATGACTAAACACCAGAGGTGGCATTAGACAAGGCAGGGCATACAATCCCAGCCTTAATCACCTACAGTAGGAGTGAGTAGCCTAATCCCAGCC
>JAGFZM010006707.1:0-30188 GCA_017657215.1 Limnothrissa miodon | reverse complement strand
TGGGACGGCCTGGCTTTTTATTTATACCCCTTCCCTTTCCCCTCTTCAATTGCCCCCCCTCCCCTCCCTTCCTTCTCCATTTCTCCCTCCATCCTTCTGCCCCCTCTGGCACGTGTGTTGAATGTGTGCCATAGATGCCTCTGTCTGAGATGTAATAGTCCGTGTTAAACACTCCTAATCTGTCTCACTTAGGAGTCACCCGAGCAGTGAGGAAGTGGATTTACTCGCTGCTCCTAGATGCACTCTCTCTCACACACAGTCTCTCTCTCCTCCTCATACACACACACACACACACACACACACACACACACACAATGTCTCACCTCCTCATTCTCTCTCATGCACACACACCCTTTTCTTCCTCACTCACACACACACACTCACCCTCACCCCTACTTGCTGTTGCTGTTGGTATTACCTATATTTTTCAACACATTGGCAATATTGTAACATTATAACGTTATCTGAGAGAAAGAGAGAGAGAGTAAGAGAGATTATCTAAACCTATGTAGTGAGGAGTAAAAAAACATTGTAAATAGTGTATCTTTCCTTGCCGACTAATTTCAATCTTCTATCACTCAGTGAACTGTTGCTCAGTTCACTAGCAGGGCATTTAGAAACGTTCTCTCAATTCGTCTGTCAACATCAAGATCAAGTGAAAGGACAGAAAGACAAATGTGGCCTTGAGAAATGTGCCAGCAGAACCCCCTGTCCTTCCTGCAGCACCATACCAAAATCCACCACACGGGGGCACTGTTGGCCTTCCAAAGGTGCTGCGCCACAAATGATGGTTTGTTGTCGTTGTCCAGGACGTGTCTTATCTTCCCCCAATCCCTCCATTGGAGTGACACCCAGATAAAAGTGGGCTGTGTTGAGACCGGTATCGCTTTCACAGATCTCACTCTACCTGTCGGCCTGAGGATGGGTACAGATGGGTGTGTGTGTGTGTGTGGAGGGTGGTGAAGCCAGATGGCTGCAGGATGACACTGTAATTGACCAGTGTCTGGTAAACGGCAGTGCCTCCTCTTTCTCCATTTCGCTCACCATCTCTCACCCTCTCACTCTCTTCTTCCTCTCAAATTTCTGTTCATTTTCAGTCCAGTCCTCTCGATGTCCTACGTCCAAGCGTCTAAACGTAATCAGACAATACGATTCAAGTTATGTGATCCTACCACTGATATTGACTTGTAGTTAATGGATATATCTCTTCTCCACACTTCTTGATGCTTTTTGTTCAGCCTTTCTTATTTGTCTCTGTTCTTCGTGGGGTTGTCACCGGGAATTTAAGCAGCCTTTGATCACAACAGGCCTTGTGTGTGAGAAGTCTCTCTACAGCAAACAAAGTGCCATATGCACCTACAGAACTAACCAAGAGACCCCTACACATATTCTAACAAAGAGACCCCTGTTAGAAAGGAATATGTGGAGGGTTTGACAGCCAGTACGCAACTTGATCTGGACCTGCCACTGCATCAGCTGGCCAAACAAGTGCCTCCCCAGAAACCGAAAAACAATTCAGGTCTTATCACTTCTCAGGTTTCAATTGAGGAATGCAGCAAGTCTTCAACACTGTCTATGTGTGTGTGTGTGTGTGTGTGTGTGTGTGCACGCGAGGGTGAGTAGGGGGGGTGTTTGTGTGAGCGGAGTTCAGTTCTTTTTATGAGATGGAGTTAATGAAACAGCTGGCAGAAATGGCAGACTACAGCTGGGTGCCACGTCAGGCCAGAGCGGTGTTTAAGTGATGCTCCCTGGATCAGTCACAGCTGGCTTTGCCCTTCACATAACATTGCTCAAAGCCTGGAGACAAAGAAGGAACACAAATGCACACACACACACACACTTAATATATTTGTTTGTAGATTAGGCCTTGAATCCAAATATTTTGGATGCTGAACTTTAGATAGATTATGGAAACAGTGCAGGAATTAGATTTTTATAATGATGACTTGTTTTCCTCAAACGGGTTGGATTTTAAGCTAAAATTGAGTATTCCTTTGTTTGTTTGTGTGCCACACAAGAAACACTGCAGTCGTAAAAATAACAAAACTAAATGTGTGTGTGTGTATTGTGTGTGCAATTAGCCCTCCATAACCTACCACCCCCCAAAAATATTTTGTCTTTTGTTACACCTCCCTTATGTATGAATGGCTTTTCCATGCCTCCAACGCCACCATTAGTGTATTTGACTGAGAGCAAAAACACAGTGGCGGTAACTGTCCAAGGTCCTGAAATGCTTTGCAGTGATAGTCTAGTATTGTTCTGTACACATTTGCTTCGTAATGCATACTGCATGAGAAAAGCTATGTGAATATTTACCCTGCAGAGTATAAGGAGCAGATGGGGAATGGGCCAGAACTTTGAGACATTACTAGTGTGTGTGTGTGTGTGTCTATTCGTGTGTGTGAGAGTGTGTATGTGAAGGTAGCAGCAGGCATCATAACACTGAAATGCTGTTCCTCCAACAGTCCAGTAGTGTTCCTTCAATCCTCTCAAATCTGTAGTTTGGGAAGCAAAAGAGACGTGCACAGACGACTACATGGATGGAAAGTTTTGTCAGGTGTGAAGTACAGAGCTAAAATGGAGGACGTGGTGAGATATCAGGTGTGCTGGTGTGACAGACTGCAGGACTGAGGGACCATCAACAGGCCCCGAGGTGAGGTGGGGGATGGGGGGGATGATATTCTCCCTTTGAAATTAATGGATAATTTACTTCAGAGTAGAGTAATAGGGAGTGAAGCGCTCACAGCCAACTATTTCTTTAGATGTACATTCACAGACACCTAGACACACATGCCACACACACACACACACACACATGAGCATACACACATACGCATCTAGGCATCGACTTGAGGGAACATCCATCTGTGCCAGAGCACACCAGGGGAGCCACTTTAAAGCAGTGTGTTTTTCCTTTTTTTTATGGTGATATGACAAATATGAGACAAGCGTTTGATCATTTCTCTAATGGTGCCTCAATACAATTACCCTGAAGAGCACTCACTGTCAAACAGCCGGGCTCCCACTCTAGGTTCTCTCCTGCAGTCGCCGCCATCGCCACCGCTGCTGCGCTCTGCTCAGCCAGTCGTGTCCGCCAATTCGCCCACCTGTCAATCAGGCCGGTGACGGACAGGGAGGGCTGGAGGTCGCCGAGGTCAGCTTGGTGGTTTTGACAGTAAAGAAAACTGAAAAGTAGTAAAACAACTCCCCAGCATCTGCCTCCCCACGCCCCCACCCCGTCTGCAGGAGGGAGGGAATCCATGCCGCGCGCATTATATTTGACATTCATTCTATGTGACACTCTTGATCTTTAAATAATTTACTTTTGATCTTCCACCACATCTTGGAATTTCAAAAAAGAGGGTGGAGAGAAAGAGAGAGCTGCCACACAAGAAATACTGCAGCAGTAGAAATAACAAAACAAAATGAGAAAAGAAAGAATAGACCATAAACAAGTAGGTAAACAAACAGTCCGATGAGAAGAATAGCAAACAGCATGTGACACATAAAGAAGAATACCAAGGAGATGGTCTCAAACAACTCTCCAAAAGCTGTGTGAAGGTCAAATTAGGGTCACATATACATTTAGGACACACGCCCAGTAGCCCAGTCACACACGCACATACACATACGCACACACACAACCCTAACCCACACTCACAACCCTAACCCCCCCCCCCCCCCCCCCCCCCCCCCCCCCACACACACACACACACACACACACACACACACACATAGGGAGAGTCTCTAGTGTCCCGGAGATGAGGCTTAACCTGGTTTTGGCATAAAGTTTCTACATAAAGTGTGGGCATGTGCACATGTCCTCATGTGGAACAGCAGAAATGAAGAGAATTGGTGTGTCCTCAGGTCACTGATGGGAGGGACAACTTGTGCACACAGTCCACCTAGCCCAAAAACTCTACACACACACACACACAAACAAACACACACACACACACACACACACACATGTCTTCAATATCTCCTTCTCATGTTTTGCTGTCGGGATCTGCTGTCTGTGTTGACAAAAACAAGAGGTTCTCGTGATGGGGGATCATTAAGAGGACTTGTCTCCATGGTGAACACCATAGCAGCCAAGCAACCAACCGTCAACAACAAGAGAAGAGTGTCTGCCTGTATCCATGGGAACAGATTGAGGACGACCATGTCCGTATCCACTGGCTGTTTGTCTAAGAGGTCCACAGAGCTTAGCAAATGTCCAGTGTGTCCAGTGAAAATCTCAATATTGTGGTTATTTGTGCTGCAGACCGACACCGGCCTGTCTTGTGACATAATAGCCCATTAGGAGAAGTCCATAATCTGTTGGTAAACTCTGAATATGCAAAGCACAAGATGCTTGAGATCCGCATTGTCACACACAGCCTGCTTTTTGTTGAACCTTGACTGATTTGGGTGGAGGGGCAGAGGCACCAAATGAATGAATGAATGAATGAATGAATGAATGAATAGGTTTCCAATGGGTTTCCTCTACAAGCTCCAGTGGAGAATGTGATGGAGGTTGGATGGAGCCCCAGCCAACGAGTGTGTGAGTGTGTTGCGGGAATAGGTATGTTTTACCTCGGCCGTTTTTCTAAGATGGCACAGGGTAGGCACAGGTGTTATTTATGACCGTCAATAAGATGCACAGTGTAACAGAATCAGATCCTTATTGGATAACACCTGTGCTTACACTGCAACTTCTTCTGCAAACATAGCTGCTGTCAAATAGGCCCACGGCACACTGGCACTTTAGGTTTAGATCTCACACTTTAGTTGGCTACACAATAAAAACAATGCCAATGCCAATGCCAATGCAGAAAAATGGGGCTTCAAAGAACTTACATAAACATAACTTATAACATAACGTTTTAAGTGAGATTTACTTATTTTTTACTGATTATTTATTTTTACTTATCTACAATTTTACATCAGTTCCTTTTAATATAAATATCTAAATTATATAAAGATATGTCCAAATCCACTTGTGTTGTCCAGATAACTTACTGCAAAGAGCTGAAAATCTCCTAAATCAGTGTCTGTTATGATAGTGTACAACTCTGCGGCAGGGTTTACTGCTGACAGATTTCACCTCTTCAGGTGGCTCCACTCCAAAGATTGGCAACAAGATGAGCTGCAACCTTCTAAAAAACATTCTACAACAAAATACACACAAACACACACACACACACACACAGAATATGTGGCCACAAAACTGGTCTACAAGACATTTGCTTGTATAGGCATGTGCCATTAGGTATTGGGTACTGTAAAACATGCTGTGTGTGAGTGTGTACAGTATATGTGCTGCATTGATGAGTATCTGTAGCTAATTGAGTGGTGGATGCTTAAAAATTGCATGCATAAAATGTAAAGCAATTTAGTGCAGCACAGGAAGGGCCTGCTGGCATGCTGTAGGCGCTCCAGTGTTCTCACTGGGGCTAGAAGGATGGAGCATCGCTCCCCCCTCACCCACCTCCACCTGCACCTCCACCCCTCCTGCTCCAGCCTCCCCTACCTGTTCTCCCGTCTCTGATTCCTTTCTCTTCTAGATTGCCTCCTCCTGTTTTCTGCTTCCCTCTGGTGCTCTCCATGGCAGTGCCGGTGTTTTGTTTTTGTCCAACCTGCCACATTGCACTGTGTCTTCAGCATTCTGCTCCCCTTCCCCCAAACACTGGACCTATCTCATCTCATCACTTATCAACAGGCCCAGCCCTCCCCCAATACCCTTTATGCTACCAACCTAACCCACCAATGAACAGCACATTTTTCAGCCGTTCAGTAGTGTACTGCACTGTACAACCACCTGCTATTGGACTGTGTGCTGGCTTTCAGCCATGTGCATTAAATCTCAAGGCTAATGTCCATTTCACTCGATTGAATGAGGAAACAGTGTTAAAAGCCTCTCAAGTCTTTCACCTTTTCTCCCAACCTTTTGCTTTTCACCTCTCTTCTTTCACAACAACAATCAAACTTTTACAAACTCTCTCTCTCTCTCTCTCTCTCGCTCTCTTTTTCTTTCAGCATTACTGAGGACTACTAAGGCCTCCAACATTTCCACTCCTACATCAGTAGCCTCTTTTACAATAAGGAGCCTGTGGCAGCAGCTGCTTGGAGTGAAGCAAAGGCTCTTTCAGGGTCCCCTCTAAGATATGCTCTTACCACCCCAGAAGACTTAGTCCCCTCTCTGCTCCCTCAGGGATTTCAAGGGCTTCTTGCTGGGACAAAGGAATGGAGCTGGGCAGTGTACAGGAGAAATCAACAGAGTGAGAATCAGGTTGAACCTGGGGGATGGGTGGACACTACACTGACATTTCCACAATGTTATTCACACACATTTTCAGGCTTTAATTTGTTTTTGTTTTTTAAATGTTACCATTTGGTCTTTGGTTATGCATGGTTTTTGTAACTGCAGTTACTGTATATTGACCTGTGCTGTTTTGTCCTCAGGTCTGTAGTGTATTTTTGAATCCACTGACTGCCTTTAGTACAACCATGAGAATGGTCCCTAAAATCAGACAAAGCTATGCAGTGATGTGTGCTAGAGGACTTTGCTGAATGTGAAAGGAGTTGCTGTCTGGAGAGGAGGCCCTGATTTGATGCGAGCCCTCATTGCTATTCCCCACTGCAGGTCAAGGCCGAGTCACAGCACTTCAGTTATTGAGGAATGTACGTGCAAACACATGCAATCACAGACACACACACACACACGTACACACACGTGTCCACACAAAATAATGCATGGGCAACATCCACCCACACATACTCCTTCACCTGCTTATAGGAACTCCAACTGTTTAGCTGTTGTTAGATATACAGATGTTAGAGATAGAGAGAACTTCCTTTACACATACAAACACATATATGCATAAAATATTTTTTCCATATTTTTCTATAAACCATATTACCATTTTAAAATGGGATGTACAACGGTTTGTGTTAATAATACCACTGCATACTCAGACAAACACACATTTTGGGCTTAAGATCAGTGACTAGATAAGTGACCTTAAATATCTGAAGCATATACAGTTCTGCACAGAAGGTCTGTGCTGTATAGCTATTCCTTCAGCGTAGTGTATGCATTTGCCTTTATTGATGGACAGCCATTGCTGTCTTCTGACCATGGAGCTATCCAAACAAGTGAAACTGGACCAAGCGGGTCCCAAAGAAATGTCAAGCGTTGCAGAATGGTAATGAGTTCCTTACAGAGAGTGAAGATGCCCAACATTCAATCAGGTACAAAAAAGGCTGAAAAAGTGAGTGGATGAATGAGTGAAGTTCTGGGACATGTAGCAGAGTGTACAACGGCAGTAATTGGTTGGTTTGGGAGCTGGGCTTCAGGGGCCAGACACTTTTTATCCCCCGTTAAAAAAAGATAGAGGAGGGCATTTTTCACACTCTCCAGGTTCTTCTGTGAGCTCACCACCGTTTTAAGAACCAGAGAATGAGTTTGTCCATCTGGCAGCAATTTGCATTAGTGCAAAATGCCAATTTAATGAATATTAATAATCTTAAACAGTTACATGCTAATTAAATTTCACACTTAGGGACACTTAGGAACAGAAAAAAAAAGAAACGTCTGGTGGCCATGTAGTGAAGTGCCAGAGAGAAAAAGAGAGAGAATTTATTTTGTAAATGACTGTAACCCCATTGCCTGGGTGGAGGTGCTATATGAAGGTAGTTAAGGGATATTTTTTTTATCACTTTTCGTCATGGATCCTTTGTTTCTAACATCTTTGATTCTTTGCATTTCACACACACACACACACACACACACACACACACACAAAAGGGCTAACACTCTTAGGCAGAACCATATTGTATATTATTGTATGTAATGCATGTGTGTGTGTTTGATCATTGTGTGAAATGATCTTGAAATAGACTTAAATAAAGCTACACTTCAGAAAATCTGAACAGGCTATGACACAGGTCTCTGGTAAATATAGTGTGATTGACTTGTGTAATCATGCCTGAAATGTTTTATGATATGATAGCACCTAACCCTACTCTCATATTCTAAATTACAAGGTTGTTTCTAATGATAGTAGGCATTAAGAAGTGATTGCAGAAAAAATTAGAGAGCATTATCAGACATAAACGTCTGAATGCATTGATTTCCATTGCATACTGTATTTAGTAGCTCTACTTTTAGAAACAATGGATAATGATAGCATGAATCATGAGCTGAACCACTTTGATAAACACATAGCACATACTGTAATCACATCAAGACATTTTAAGGCTTTAAATATTTGTGTTTTTTATGTTGGTAACTGTAATGCTAACTGAAAATGTTTGTTCCCAAGTATGGTTTAAAGACAGGCAGAGACAATGAACAGAAAGTGAAGTGAGGAAGATAGATACGAGGGGAGGGAAGGCTATCAGAAAATAGAAGACAGAAGACAAATCAGGAATGATGTGGGTTTGACAGGTAGGTGAGTAGCGATGATGGAGAAGATGTCAGGACTGAAGCTGGATGAAAAAGCGGGAACCCTTCAATATCAAGGCACTTTGCTCAGCATGTATGGGGGCATGTGTGTCTGCATGTGTGTGTGTGTGTGTGTGTGTGTGTGCGCATGTGTGCCACTTGGAGAGATGGTCTTAAGGAGGATGGGTAGATTAAGATAAGCACAAGAGACTATCGGTGTGAAGAGGAGCAAGCCCTCTGCTGCTAGATCCACAGCTTCACACATTAATCAAGAGTGCTTCTGCTGCAGACTTCCCAGTCCCAAAGCTCCTCCTGGCACACACACACACACACACACACACACACACTTCACCCAGCTTGCTTCACTTCACAGACATTGCTGCAAAACTCACAGTTTCACAGCTGCTACCGCTAACACTCCCACTCACACCCTTTGCTGCTAAATCTCCCAGTAGCATTAAATTAACTTTGTTCAGACTTTGTTCAGTCTTCTGATCTGTCTATTACTTGCGGTCTGTCTGTTGAAATATATGTGATTACAACAGCAGCAAATAGCAGTCAATGTAGGTTTCAGTCAGGGTTATGGCCAGTCAAGAATGCACATGACCTACTACACCTCCTTCATATGAAAGCTTGGAGGGTTAGGCTTGCTCTGTACCTTAATGGAGGAACCCCGGTGTGATTCAGTCAATAGCCCTGTAGGTCGAGGTCACCGAGTGCTGTGAGTAATGAAAAGAAGGAGGAACATACAGTATTTTTTGCACTCATTGCCAGCCTTCGGTGACCTTTAACCACAGGGCATTAGATTGAATCACGCCGCATTTATCCTTTACGCATGATACGACTGTGCACGAGAGAATATACAGCATTAGCTTGGCTGTATTTAAATAACTGAGATTTGGTAGTAAGTCCTTTCACTCAGTCCTCCCTCTGTGCTACTGTCAACTACACAGCAGATGCTCCAGAGTTTGTCAGGGCCCACTCTCTGTAAGCCATCTGGGTTAGAGTACAGTAGAGTGCAGTATTCAGTACAGTATTTAGCCAACTTTCAGTTTCTCAGAATTTGTTAATGTGTTATTTCCTTAGGCTACAGTACATGCTGTCAGTATTTCTTGCTTATTTCCACTTCAACGTCTTGTCAGAGACGTGTCAGTTATCCTCAGATAAAGGTATGTTAATCACGTTGCAGACCTACAATTATGGGATAGACAGGTTTTGTTTTATGTAACCCCCGCCTCCCTGTCCCGCATGGAAACTCATGACAACCTGCTAAAACATCTGGGATGCTGTGATGAGAAACAGAACAGTAGCTAGCACTTAACAGCTTGAGAAATCACATATGGACTAGCCAATGGGGGGTCCAATCCATGGATATGTCTTTTGTTAAGACACTTTTAAACATCTGTGGTCCCAAGCACCAAGAAACTCAGGAAAATATTGACTGAGGGCAAATGTCAGATTGAGTGTTTACTTCAACAGGCATCTACTCCTTGGATTCCCCTTAGAGAAATACTGTGGTACTGGGAATGGAGTCTGGAGCCATACTTCCTAACTTCCTAACTGGGAATGCTCTCTGTGTCCCAGCTTCTAGCACCAACTCCTTGACCCCCATAAAGATCGACTACTGTCAGAAGCAGGAGAGAAAAAAGAGCCACAGGTCATGGATGCATCTATCATGCCTTTTTACAGAATCTGAAGGGAACAAAAGGGAACTCCCTTTGTAAACAGATCACTTTACACTTGGGATGGACTGAAACGTCACCAACCTCTGCTGCCTTTCTTTGTTCTTTTGTTTGTTCCTCCTTGTGTACAGTGAACAGATGGAGAACTACTTGTCTATTTCCCTCAAGACTCTTGTGTCCAACATCAAAGTCCTATTATTATCGGCCTTCTTATTTTCACTTGTGTGCATTAGCTCTTTGACTGTATTTGTAAGAAAATAAATCTCTCGCCATCTGAAAGAAGGCGACAGTATCTTAAGGGTTTGAAGGGAATTGACTCACACTGCCGAAGAGGCTTTGAAAATCTTTTGAAAGTTTTCATTGTGCTGCCTGAACCCAGTGCCCTCCTCCAAACTCAGTTTAATGTCACCCCCTCGTGCTTTTAATTAATACCAGCCATTAGAGGAAGGAAACCAGGCCGCAGAACTCGTCAGATGCACAAGAACGCATCCCATGGAGACATGCGTGTGTATGTGCCTGTGTATGGATGTGTGTACGTGGGTGCGTGTGTGTGTGTGACATTGTGTGGCTTTATGTGTGTGTCCTTGGCAACCTCAATGATGGATTTGCAGTCCTTGATAGCATCTCCAGCACACGCTTGCATACTTTCACTGCAGTTCCTGGCAAGGAAGCAGGCGATTTTTGTTAAACACACCATAATAAAAATTAATGCTCAAAACAGCAAAAAAGAACAAGCCGATCGTGTTTATCTATTTCCACTGAGTCTCTCCAGTCCAATAGCTGCCTACCTTCCATCACCTCTGAACACACTCCACTGCATTCCATCTGAAAGGCAATTATATTACAGTTGATGCACAGATATAGAAATTCACAACAAAACTGCACTGTATTCTCATGTATTGTAAATATCTGAAAACTGATAGTTCTGGTCCTCGATTGTGATTGGTTAAATTGTGTATTATGTTGTTGTATATTCCCCTATATAGCAGGGCTAAGATCACATTTGCTGCACGACTCAAACATTAGGTTGGCTGCATTTGTGCGTTACTTATGCGAGACCACTCAGGCGAAGGAAATATATTTCTTGGGGAGACATCAATATTTGTCGTTTCTTTGAATTTGGCTAATAAAACCAACCTATGTATGTGCAGCTACCATTGTAGAAAAAATTCCATTAAACAATAAGTTAAGAGGGTTTAACTGCATTCAGCTATGCTCTGTTAGTGTCATGCTTAACTGTGCTCCTCAGCTGTACCATAAATTAAAGGAGAAGAAAAGTTTTCTTTCTTCTTTCTTAAGAATCATATGCATGTAGATTTTATGAATGTGTATTTGTCCTTGTCCTCCTTATCTTGTCTTTTTTCACCAGGACACAACTGAGCCCTCTTTACAGCCTGCTACTGGGCTGGTAAGGAGGTACCCTCTGGGCCTTAGGGTGGGTAAAGGCTCCAGCCACATTGTGATTGTGCCGGCTGATTTGTCCTGTTGGTGCCACTGCGGACCATACACGGTCAGCGCTTGTGGCAAAGAGCCAAAGGACAGTACGGTAGTCTTTGAGCAGAGGGCTTAACAAAGCAGAGAGAGTGAGAGAGAGAGGGGGTGCAATCACTCTGGAGATTTTCCTCAGAGGCCATGTCCTTCTTTTGAAAGAAAAGAAAAGGCTAAAAAAAATAGAAACTTTGTGTTGGCTTGCGATCCACTGAGACCTCATCTCCTCACGGGGAAGATTCTGGATAAGGAAGCAGTTTGTTTGTTTGCTTTGTCCTCTAATCTCGCTGAAGATACCACAGCATTTGGGATGCCAAATCAGTGATAAGACAGGTTTCTGGCAGACTCTGCGCTCCTGGTGATTAATAGGAACAAATCAACTTTGAGCATGTACTCAAAATCAATTTGCAGTACTTATAGATCAACTGTGCGTATGTACTCTGATTCAATTTACAGCACTGATTCTATTGCCCATTGTCCTATCAGGCTTCACAGTACTGAAGGAGACAGGGCTAGACTACCCGCTCATTGCCACTGTGCTTCCGTCAACACACAGCTTTTGATCAAGCCTGCTCGCTTGCATACAAAAAAGAATGCACACTGATGAAAGATTCATATGTTTTGCCTTGTCTACATTGCAATAGCTGCAAACACGGAAACTATTCTCTGTGGGATTCCCTCTGTGTGTGTCTTCACTCCTCCATCACTTTCTCTCTAGCTTTCTTTCTGGTTTGTTCCTCTCCCCCCCCCCCCCCCCCCCCAGTGTGTGAGTGTCTGTGTGTGTGTTTGTGTCCACACTCATGACCATCCATAATAATTTTCACATTGTCGCTGACTCTCCACTGATAGTGTTCTAATGGGGAAAATCACATGGATTTTAGGAGAGCGATTTTAGTCAGATTTAATTGTATAGCAGCCTTAAACTTACACATCTGAACACACACACACACACACACACACTGACACAGACAGATGTGTAGGCCCAGGTCCTGGCTCACAGGTGGAAGCTGCCTTGCAAACACAAATCTGTCTGCCGATCAAGTGGCCTTGACCAGCGATTAGTGAACAGGGAGAGGCATTTTAGAAGGTCACCGTTCTGGCAGCTGATGAAGAGGGTGTAGCTCCAGCCCCTAAGAGTCTCCTCTCATTAAGCCTGCAGCATCCATTACATGAATTCACTCTCACAAGAAACCAGGGGCGGCGCTAGAGATTTTTTGCTGCCGGTGCTACGGGGGAGCACGGCTTTTTACCGAGGGTGACCTTGGTCTAGGTCAGAACCTTAAATGTTCAGTGAAATTACGCACACCACCAGTCAACGTAGCCTCACAATCTAACCTGGAACCCCGGCAATATGTGAAATTACCGAAGGGAAAGCCTCACATGTGAAAAATGAAAATACTGCCGTGTAATTCATTTATTTCTGCTAAGTAACTGTATTCTGATTATCACCTATTTAAACGGTAACTGTAACAGAATACAATTACTCAGAATTTGTATTTTAAATTCGTAACGCCGGTACTATGACAGAATCGTCATAACGCCGGTAATATGACAGAATCGTCATCATTGTTCTGTGTCTAAAACAATCTGTTCGTTGGTAACTTTTTTATTTTCTGGTTGAAATGTTACCACACAATAAATAATAGAGAATATAATTTAATATTTGAAAATGGGATATTTTCTTGGGGGTTCTATGGGGATGCTATAGCACCTCCTAGCGCCCCCCTGGTGCAGCTCATGGAAGCAACACAAACAAACAGCTCTCTCGTGGTCATGATCTTCACCATATCCGACAACTTAACACAACACAACACAAGAAACCAACACAAAAGGATTTTTCTGTGCCTCTCTTCTCTCTCTCCCTCGCTGCTCAACCTTGTACAGGCTCCTTAAATGTATTTTGATTTTTTTTTGTTATGTATCGAAAAGCCCTGTTTGGTAGCATGAGGAGCTATTTGTTCCCAGACAGCCCATAGCCGGAGGCTAGCTCAGAGGCCTGGGGCTGAGGCTGATAAAGCGGGATGGCTCACTGCCACTCCTCGCTCTGTTTCTCCCTCCACCAGTAGCCTAGCAGCCAGCCCACACCACCCCTTGCACGGCCCCCTCCCCTCCCTCCACGGGCTCACAGGGACCAAGTCTGCTTCAGTCCACTTAGCCTGCTTGGGGGGTGGAGGGAGGTAGGGGGTGTAAGGGTGTATAACCTTCTAGTGTGTGCTATCAGGCTGGTGTTTGTGTGTGCGTGTGCATGTGAGGATAGTAGGTGTGTGTATATATAACCTGTGTGTGTGTGCGAGTATGTATATTTGTGTGTGTGTGTGTGTGTGTGTGTCTGTATGGGGTTTTCATAGTGTTGTGTGTGTGTGTGTGAGCCTAAGTATGCTAAGGCACTGGGGTGTACCGAGGGAATGGGTTTAGGAACAGGAAGTTATTAAGCATCCTGGCCCCCTGACTGTGCCTGCCATCAGAGGAGGAAGAGGTTGGGAGTGGGGTGCTGCCCATTAACAGGTGACACTTTTCCTGCTGGCCTCAGGCACTCTTTACCATGTACCATTCTCAAATACCTGAAAAAGCATGCTGTGTATGGCTGGAGTGAGTTAGTGTGTGACTGTGTGTGTGTGTGTGGGTATGAGAGAGAGAAGGGGCTCAGGGCGGATGCAGCTGCCATAACACATCATTTGGAAGGCTGGTGAGTTCTGTGAAGGTGAAAATGGTTCCAAAACACAATATCAACACACTGGCAATAATAAATCTCCTCTATTTTCCTCTGTCCTCTTCTGTTTTCATTTCCTTTCAATTTACTAATGTCACTAAGTACTCTCAATCTCAGTTGTGGAATAACTTAATTTAACGTCATGTAGCTACTGACTGATGAAAGTCATATGACACAGGAATGTAGGTGATTGTCAGTAGCAGCCCTTTAGTAGGTTTGTGTGGAGTGAAGGTGTCCAATCCATCATGCTCATGTGCGTGAGAGAAGTGGCCCATGCTTAACCCTACTGCCACACTGGTGGGCCAGACAAGCCAGTAATGGCACCCCTGCTCTTGCCACTCCATTTGCTGGCTGCATTAGAGTGCAGGGTTAGTGGCCGCGTCTAGCCTGGTGGGCAGCATGGTGTGGGATTGGTGGGGAACGGCACCATCTGTGGTTTTAGTGGTGGAGCTGAAAGGCTTTGGCCCAGGCAGCACTCACCATTCTCCTCCATTCTCCTCTTGGCCTCAGGCAAAAAGAGGAATAAGGTTAAAACCTTTCTTGTAGCAAAAACTAAACAGGACATGATCTTTAAAAGAAAAACAAGGGAAATGGTGTGTGTGTGTGTGTGTGTGTGTGTGTGTGTGTGGTGGAAAAAAGGAAAAAAAAATAGAAAGAGTCAGGTAGATCCACTCAGGAAATTGGGTACATGTTGGCCCTGTTACTGCGGGGCCTGTTATGGTGAGATAAATTCATTGAGCGCATTGTGGCGTCGTCTGAGAGGGCACCGCACAATCTGAGCTGAATTTAAATCCCTGGCACTCTTGCTCTCTCGTTCCTCTTCATGCTATGGGCTCCTCAGCATTCATTCCTCTTTTTGGTCCACCACAAAAGAGACACAAACCTCTGGACAGCTGCCACTGCATTGGTGTCCTGACTAAGCATGGAGGGAAATACAGCGTGTGTGCAAATACACAACAACAGGGTAAGAGGTCCTTTCGTCGGTACACTAAATATGTTAATGGTGACTTACAGTAGTCTGACCAATTATTTCCCCCCCAAAAACAAAAGGTTAGGGTGCACAGGTAAAAGCAACGCAACACCATTTTTAGTTTTGTTTCATTTCTGATATGGATAACATCCAACAACGACAAAAATAATAACAACAACAATATTAAACATTTTTATTGTGTTCATCATCAACTGTTAATGGAGCTGATATTAGTGTTCAAATTTGTTGATAAAATCTATTAATCAAATCTATTAAATGCCATATCAAATAACATCATAAACATTAAACTTCATACAATCCCTTAATGCACTGTAGTCTGTGCTCCGTATGCTGCACTTTATGTTTTATGTTGCAGAATAGCTTTGTTCAGAGAAATGAAGTGTTAACTGAAGGACGTTTAGAGTGTATTGAATCTGAGGAAAATGCAGTTTTCACAGTAGGCAGGCAGGTCACATAGAATCAAGAGACAATGCCTCCAGGGGCGGTTCTAGGGGTGGGGCCACAGGGGCCCTGGCCCCACCTCTAATTTAATTGGCCCCTGAAGTGCCCCTGTTCTGTCAATCAACTGGCGAGACGAACTGTTCACTGATCACTGTTGCAATTCCACCCCCAAACTGTTGGCGGCAGTAAGCATATTGCGTCAACAACTCAATGAGAGAAGAAACAGAAGGCTCTGGACCTGTGGAGGGCTTGTTTGACATGCCTAGTGGTGTTGGATAAAGACGTGCGATCGCGGATACTTTGGTAAACATACCAGAATGCAGAGATGCTACCTGGCTAGCGTGGTGAATAGAACAGGCTCCCACTCTACTTCCAGCCTGGTTACCCACACCAATATCACGTCTGATAACTCTGTAACAAACACTACGACACATGAATAATTATCCCACCACCTAAGTAGGGCAAAGGGTCACATATTCCTCATATTCCGGCTGTATAATTTCAAGGCTACTAAACCACTTACCGTCATCTTCTGAAGGTAGATATATTCCATTTCAGAATCAGGATCAGTGAATAGAAGACCCAAAACATTCTCACATGTAAGTTTTCTGGAAACAAATTTGCTGTAATACTGACTTTGTCACTCTTATACAATAGCTAGCTCGCAAACTAGCTCTGCTAAGTTTTCGTACTGCTTCAATGAGCTATATTGCGCATATATTACTATGGTAGACTTTTCTAAGCCAGGGATAAGGTATGAACTGAATTTGGCGTTTTCGGCTTTTCTAACAAAGACGCGTCCTTGTCAAGTAAATTCGACTCACTATGGTGCTAAAAGGATTTTAATGATACCAAACCTGCCTGAATCCTGAGCAATAACTTGCGCTTAACGTTACATAGGACAACTTTTCACTTGCCAACAACTGTAAACTAGCAACTTTCTACAGTCTAGCCATCACTTTATTCACTGCACTGTTTACAGTGTTTACAAAAAGCCGGCTCCTCAGTGCGGTGCCATCTTGCAATACTACTACTACTCTGCGTTCTGACTGGTTCTCCGAACTTAGAGGTTTTTGCGGCGAAAGCGAAGTGGCGTTTAGTGGTTTCTGCTTACAAATCGATTCACTCAATATCGTTATCTCATTTTAGAGGCTTTTGCATCTGAACTCTTAGAAAGTGAGCATGAAAAGAATGGGACAGACACAGGGAATACAGCAGTTTTTCAAAAGAACAACTTATGATACGGAGAGTGAGGGTAAAAATGAGGAGAGGGGCAGCACAAGCCAGCAGCACAGGACTCTCAGCAACTGCAAGACCAGTCTGCTTGCCCCAACCCCTCTTCACCAGGTCAGAGAAAACATATGTAGGCCTAGTAGGCAAAACCAGATGACCGCAAATAATACATTAAAAAATGAGAACTGGTTCATAATGATTTATTTGTGTTTGAAAAATGGTACTGGTTGATTCTCTTAATGTATTTGCACTGTACTAAATTAATCATTTGCATGCCATGATATACCCTGTGCTTGGCCCCTGAGTGTAACATGTGGCCCCTTAATGGCCCCTGTTTCTGAAAAATCCTAGAACCGCCACTGAATGCCTCTCTGGTTGCGTGCATAAAACCTACTTAAATCAGAGGAGAAATTTTAAGCCTCAAGATAGTTAAGACCTTGAGTGAAACAGAAGCCTGTGTATATGAAACAGTGTGACAGAGAGGGAGAGAGAGAGAGAGAGAGAGAGAGAGAGGGAGAAAGAATGTATGAAACACTCATATATCGGGTAAATAGTAGGCCAGCGGTCAGCAAAGGCCAGATAAGTTTCTCCTGATCAATACACATTCCAGTGGACTTTGAGTAAGACGCTGTGGGAGAATTGTGAAAAGGCTATAGCATGCGTTGTATTTCATCCCCTCTGACTGGTTGATCTTCTCATTCAAAAAGTTCCCTTGATAGTCCACAGTACAAAATATGTTCAGGGCCAGTCTGTGATTGAGCGTATGATGTAAAGGCTTGAAAAACTCTCCTCACCAGAGACGTTCCTATACATCAATACCATATGTGTGAATAGATAAAGGGATGTTGTTCTGTGCAGGCAGTGTCTGTCAAGGAGTTCTAACTAATAAGATGGTGAAATCAGGTCACTGTGGGCCAACCAGATCTTGATTTATCAGTCCCCCCAGGGCCTTTTTTGTGATTGTTGCGGCCTAAAATACCTGATGTTGCGGGAGCTTTTCCCAAAAAATGCGATGAAAGTTGCGGTGATTTTTAGTTTGTTGTTGTGATTATATTGCGTGAGGAAGTAAAAGTTGGTATAAGTAATTGTGATTTTCCCTTTTTTACTTTTTTAAAATGAGGAAATATTTAATTATTACGGAAAAAAAACATTAAAAGAACAAAGAAACTGAGAAATTCTTGTAAACAACCTTACTATGGCTGCCAACTCCCTCAACCTCAAATGAGGGACACTTTCCTGGATATCTCAAAAAGATGAGGGACACTCACACAAAATGGCAAGGTTTTATAAATCCACCAATTTCACAGTTTAAAAGTACAATCCACTACTTTCTCCTTTTCTTGAAATACTGTAGCACTAGAATATAAGCAACAAACCCTGAAAAGTTTTACAGCAGGCCCAACTTTTGAAAACATTTAAAAATGAAACAGCATAGAACTTTTTGTCATTGTCCATCTGTCTCACAGGCTACATAGGCCTACTGTAACCTACATTTTATTGGTTCCTCTTCTGACCTCTTTCATAAGTATAGCCTATGTGCAATAATATTGCCTGTCTCTTTTGTTATCCTCAGTTGTCTGTATAACAATATATTATAACCAGTTGGGCAAGCAATCAGGAAATGTAGTTAACTAAGCACCCACCAGTTACTCCACATCAGATGAAACTTCACTACAACAAAGCTATTTAAGACCAAATGTAGCTAAAAATTACAGTAGTTCAAAACAGCTACATTTCTAATGTACAAAAGGCCTATATTTAATAATCCAATTTTCTTCTAGACTCTTACTGTATTGATTAAAAACAGCACTCTCAATAGCTATACAATAGTAACTGATTAGTATATAGCCTATTGATATGCCTACTGTATGCCTGTTTACTGTGATGTGATCATACATTGTGGACTTTTTATTATTATTATGGCATGACTGACGCATCAAATGCATCACATTATTGCAATGAACTGATCTTCCATGTACAGCCTAGATAGAGGATTTGCTGCTGTGAGCTGATGCTTGATAATATAACTTTAAGGATCACTTCATTGCCAAAAAAAAGCTAAATTAAGCTATCAGAGTCATGCTGTAGCTTCACTACAGCCACGCTAAATGTAGTTAAACTAGCTTATTAATTTGCATTGAAGCTACTGCCCAACATTGATTATAACTTCGACATTTAATTTAAGACATGTGATTTAAAAGGTGTAGAACTTTCTTGCCCATTTGTGATCACTGTTTCTGTCGAATACATTTTCTTGGTGTAGCTCTCCTGACCGTCTCTGTTGTTTCTTGTCGTCTGGGTCTCTGTTGGTATCATCTTTGCTTCCTGTCTTTCTGTTGCTATCCAGTCAAATGTTAGATAAGCCTATAGCTAAATCGTAGCCTATACCTCCCGATTAAATGTGTTAAGTATTTTAAAAACACGGAAGAAATGCCACCACATAAAAAACAGAAGCAAACGCGTAACCAGATGCACGTAAAACCCGATTGACTGGGAGAATAGGGGTGCTTCAATGTGGGCCGGGCAATTAGAATGCCATTGATCGCGCTGCAAAGTAGACATAGACGTGTGATTCTAGCTCAGTGTAAAAAAAAGATGTTTCAGCGCGAAATCCTGGAGGGTCTGATTTATCTTACCACCTAAGAAAGCAAAGGAGGGATTTTCTTTTTGGACACATGTTTGAATTCATGCCTCCAGTCAAGGCCAAGTCTTTAGGAAGTTTAGGAAGTATGAACTGATAGTATGTCTACAAAGACCAGGTTCATTGACCTCGAGGTATTTCATGTACTCTGTATTCTGTTTTAGTCGGCTGAGGTATGGGAGCTATTTTCGTGAACTCACAGTCTCTTCTCCTCTCAACATGAAGGGCTGTGATTTCAATGTAAATAAATGTGTGTGAAGTCATACAGTATGTCAGTAACTCTCCTCAGTACTAAATGAAAAGACATATATGTGCTGGTGTCAGATACAATGTTGTAAAGGTGCAAAGACATATGTATAAAAAGATGTGTAAATTAAAATGGCCAGTGAGCACAAGTGTGTGTGTGTGTGTGTGTGTGTGTGCATTTTTATGTGTTTATAAGGAGTGTCTAATATTATGTTTTCATAATTAATGCATGAGAGCAATAAATTGGACCTTGCAGTGAAAATGTAAAATTTTTATGAGAAATGAGAAGAAAATAAACATCGGAATGCATTATGTCTCAAGAAAGCAAATAAAAATGGGAAGGTTTTACAGGACAGTAAACAGCACCCATAAATCTGAGCCCATTGCCTCGTCCCTGTCCCCTGAGCCAGGTGACTTATGCAATTACTTTACAGGGAAAACATAAACAGCTTGGATACAAAATTATTTGTTTTTTTTTTTGTTTGGGAGAAAGTTGAGTGTGTGAAGCATCTTAGTCTTTTGTGGTGAGACAAGTGATCAGAAAAAGAGCTGTGATCCTGTCTTTAGTGTGTATGTATGTGTGTGCGGGCATGTTTTTGTGTGTGTGTGTGTGTGTGTGTGTGTGTGTGTGTGTGTGTTTATAGGACGATGGAAGAAAGAAAAATAGGAACTGTAAAGATAGCGTGTAACAAAACTAGAGAGTATATTGAAATGGAAAAAAAAAAGAAAATAATAACAATCGCTAACTGAGTCCAGAGATCCTCATTGTGTTTGCTGAAATCCCAGGGCCTTTACAATGGACAACAACAGAGTGAGGCTTTGATTATGTGCATGCTTAGGAATGTTATTTCAGCACTGCTTTTGCTTCCCAGTTGTCAACACTGCTCGAATGATTGCTGCGGATTCTGTTGTGCTGTCCTCCAACATCCTGCTGAGTAGCTTTGTTTTCAGACATCCAAAGGTAAGTGGCTGGTTGGTCATGTGTTTACCTGCCTCAACCAGCAGCACTCCAGACAGAAAGTGGTCCTGAAGGCCAATTCCATCAAGCCGACAGAGGCCTCCAAGCCATCATCTTTGAGTAGAAAGACTTTTTGATTTGGGACAGAGAATGACTGTGGTTGGTGCATCGTCCATCAGCCAACATGGCTGTAGAAATCAAAACACACACAATTGGCACCCAGGTGAGGCCTAACCAGATGTCTGCAAATACATCTGCTCAGGAGACAAATAATGAAAAGAAATACACACAAACACAAACACACACAAACGTTTGCATTTGTCTGTGTTTGTTTTGGAAAAGAAAGGGGGTGCTCTCCAAATGATTCTGTTTGGCACCCCTAGGTCCCCAGACTGCAGGACTTCACAGGCCAAACTCTCATTCAGTAGCAGCCGGAAAAAAAGAAGAAGGGAAAAAAACAGCCTTAATTTAGCATGTGAAACATCCCGGTCCAAGTGTCGCACAGTCTCCATCTTCTCCTGCCACCACTGCAGTGCTCGGTCTGGTGCTAATCAGATTACGCTGGAGGAGTCCTGTTTTTCTCTCCCATCTGAAGCACCTTACTAGTCACCCTAAGTACCAGTTACCATGTCAACCAGTAGAAAAATGTCTGCATGTGTATGTGCATGCGTGCACTGCTTGCATGTGTGTGTGTGTGTGTGTGTGTGTGTGTGTGTTGCTTTTGTGGGGGAATTGGATGGAATCAAAACTAAAGAGCATGTGATGTGCACTCTATAAAATGGTAGAGTCGAGGCATGAGTCAAAGCATGTTAGCTGAAAGCCGAAGTCCAAAAGAGAAAGCAGGAGTTGGGGTGAGTGGAAACACAAGAGGGAAGAAAAAGATGGAGAGAAAGAAAGAACGAGAGAGAGAGAGAGAAAGAGAGAGAGAGAGAGAATGCACTGGGGATAAGAGAAAGAGAGGAAGAGACACCATATGGTAAAGGCAACATCTGTCTGCCCTGGGGGGGCGGTGGGGGTGCACAACTGATGCTGCGGCAGCAGTACTCCAAAGGAAAATATATTATTACGACTGAATAAATGACTAACGCACTAAGTCATTTAAAGTCAGTGGACTGTTCCCAGTGCCAGCACATCTGTCTGTAGACAATAGCACTTCCTCTGAGAGAGCAGGCTACATGCGCCAGCGTCTGATTAAGTTATAGGGCCTCATGTGCATCTGTAATTTATAATAATATCATGCATGCAGCAATGGAGAGTTGACTGCTTAATTTGTACAAGTGCAGCTTTCCGTATTGATAAATGAGAAAATAAATTCATACACTGAATTAATAATTAAGGACATCAAATCCAAGCTCTGTTTATACTGTTGAAGGGATAAAGGAGAAATAGAAAGACAGACGGAGAATTGTAGCTTTTGACCATTTTTCTTTAGTCCTTTTCAATTTCAGACATCAGGGGCCACACTTAATGCAGTAACCACAAGACAACACACACACAGAGAGAGAAAGAAAGAGGGGGGGGGGGGGAGTAGAACTGGAGACAGCAACACATTTCCTAAAGGAAAAACTGAATATGTAATCAGGGCTTCAAACCAAAGAGTAATGCACCCTCCAGAGAATTTCCTGTGAGATAAACACACTTCCAAAAAAAAGGGCATCTTGCATGTCAGACTTCTGAGCAATGCACACAAATGGGATGAGGGCTAAGCTTTCGCTCAGCATGGTAATGTGACAATAAACACAAATCGAGGTCACTACACTTTGAGTAGACTAACGGTCTCCATTAATGTCACAGACAAGCGTTGTCTATCGCCTTCATTGACTTTAGCATAAACAAAGAGCCAGTGCCTCTATCCATTGTTAAGTAGCAGTAGGATGCTACAAGCATTAGCCTGGAGGTTTAATCAGCTTAATCAGCCTTGACAAATTAAGCATCAGACACATCTTAAGAGAAGTAATCAAAGTGCCTGATTTTATTTTTACTTTTGGCTTTGGCTTCAAAGTTGAGTGCTGTGAATAACACATGCAGTCACAATTCCTGTCCCATTCGTCGAAGCAATTTAGGCGAAAAATAGTTGGGCTTTACACTGAGCATAAGGAAAAGGCACTTGATGGTGGCAATTTATGACGTGACCAGACAAAGGACTGTTTGCAGCTTGTTTTGTTTTGTTCGTAGCTTTGTATTTCTACAAGCTACTTTAGAAAGGAACAAATAATGAGTTTGCTCAATGCCTCATTTTTAGCTGTGCTGTGTGTGTGTGTGTGTGTGTGTGTTTATCTTGGGCACAGTTTCCCAGGATGCAACAGTCAGCCAAGCCAGTGATATTAATTAGGCTAAGGAGAAAAAAAGGCCTCTTTCCTAAGCCTAAAGTGTGACAGCAAAAAACAACATCACTAATTATTTCTGCAAAGTTTTTTTCAAAGAGGAAATTCTCCCTTTTTCTTTCCCCTTATAAACTTGAAATCAGCCTGCCAACCGTAAGCAGCAGTATCTGCTGAATGTCTTGCATGCATATGTATATATTGAAGTTGTTTGAATTTTTCAATATGTTTATTTTTAAAATCTTTTTATCTTTAATCATGATTTTGGTGTTATTCCACGGTAGATTGTCTTGATGTTCGAAATTATAATGAGATTTATGTTTCTAGGACACTATCGGAAATGAGGCCTGTGCCTCAGTGGGAAACTACAAGTGAGACAGATAGATAGATACAGAAAGAGTGTGTGTGTGTGCGTGTGTGTGCATGTGTGTGTGTGTGAGTGCGCGCACGCGCAGTGATGTGTGTGTGTGTTTATATGAATGTAACGCATTTAGTGACAGACAGTAGGGGCCAGAGGCGCACATGGAGCTGAGGAACTTAATGAGTATGGCAAACACTGCAACTGTGGAGGTGCATCCAAGCTGCCCGTGGGCCCAGCCACCTACAGTAGATCAGCTTTGCTCGGCTTCTCAGGGCCCGACAGAGCTACTGCCATCATTTGAACACATGAGTTCAGAATCACACACCACTTGACCTGTTCAACATTGATGAGGGTCTGTGCTGAGGAAGAGGAGAATATATTAAGATAAGGAGGGGGAGAGGGCGGATACATCCTTATTAATTCATCCTCAAAATGGCCTCACTCACACACACACACACACACACACACACACACACACACACACACATGTATATTCCCCATACCTCACACATCTCCCCTGCTCAGCAAATATTTATGGAGCTCATGCGGAGGACATAGCCTTGATGGGCCTTGTGGACTTGGTTCTTTCATCCTGTCAGAATTTGAATGCAATGATTAAAGTGCAAACAGGAGATGATCAAGGACCATCTCAAACATTCATTAGCATTGAAGTGATGAGGGTAAATCACGGTGAAGCTCTCGAAGAGATCCATACTGTGTTGCTGTGGCTGCAATGAGAAGATATTGTAGCGTTGAATCTTGCTTAGAGTGTTTCATGGAAGTATATATGTAATGGTCAAGCACGCCGCTCTTTTGCTCAAAACAGCTTACGGAAACATGAAAGGGCCAGCATTGGTCTGCATCCTTGCGAGGCGTGCCCTGCTCTCCACTGGTGCCTGCGCCCGAGGAGCTGCGGCCCCTCACCAGTTGGCTGGGCAGTGGCCCCCGAGTGGGCGAGAAGCAGAGCGAGCCAGGCAGCGGCGACCTTGCGTTTGGTGTTGTCTCTGCTAGATTAGACACGGGTCAAACAGTGAGACGCCTCCCACCAGCCCAGCACAGTCCTCCTCAGGCCAGTCTCAGCATTGCATCAAACTGCTAATGAGCACAGTGTGGGAATGCATTTGTGTGTGTGTGTGTGCTTGTGTGTGTGTGTGTGTGTGAAAATGCTGCTACAGTAAGAACTTTCACCCATACAGTATCAGTTCTTGGGGGTATGTTTGTGTGTGTTTATATCTTCATGTGAAGTGTTAGTGTTTGAGAGAGAGAAAGAAAGAGATATATTAAGCATGATTATTGTGTGAACTGCATAATATAGAGTACAGAGATTTCCTAAAGGGCAAAAACATTTAGTTTAGCTCGGTGATAAGATTTTCATCCATTACCATGTTGTAGTATCTCTTGCTAGAGAGTGGGCAAAACACAGAAAAGGAAGCAATGGGGGGTTGCTCTCCATCTCTCTCTCTCTCTTTCTCTCTCTCTCATCTCCCCAGGCAGGTTAGCCTTTATGGAGTGACCTCCATCGAGGAAAACTACAATGGCCTAATGCCACGCTACTCTCAGTGCCAATTGATCAGTTGCTGAGCAGATGCAATCAATTGGACTTGAACAGTGACCTCCCTTGCACACAGACACCCACATACTGTATTCACACATCAACCCATGTGCATCCAATGTTTTACCTTCTCTCGTTCTCCTCCACACACACACACACACACACACACACCTGCATGTGTACAGCACTGGAAAAGTGACCTACAGCCCATTGGTAAGTGTGTGTGTGTGTGTGTGTGAGAGAGAGAGAGAAAGATCATGAAGCTGACATATTGACAGAGAGAAAGGTGAAAGGAAAAAGAGAGAGCGAGAGCAAGAGAGAGAGAGAGAGAGAAGCCTATGGAAATGTCTAGCGTGTATCCGTGCCAATAAAGCAAATGTTACTCCTGCCTGGGTGGAATTATTAACCAGGGGAGCTCTCGGTATCCCACCTGCTGCTGCTCTTGCTCCGGCACACTCATCTGACCCCCTCCCCATCACCACCACCAGCAGCAGCAGCACCACCCCCGTATCCGTCATTGCAGTCACGAGCTGCCATTTGCGACAGACAAGAGCAAATGTTAATTCGCCGTGGCGCTGCATTCGGGGGCAATGTGCTTGTGTGTCGGGTTTGGAGAGGTGTGTGTGTGTGTGTGTGTAGCTAAGGGAGCAGGGGCCCAGCCATTTGACTCGAGTGTTTACCCACAGTAATGTAATTGAGTTATTCTGCTCTGCTAAGGGACCCCCAAAACCTAACCTCCACACACACATTTTCACGTGTGTGTGTACTGTATGTTTGTGTGTGTGTGTGTGTGTATGTGTGTGTGTGTGTTGGTAGGTGATCTGAGAAGTCCTGTGTCACACGATTTCCTCTTTGGCCTACTTCTATAAGCAGCATTCTGCTTCAAGCAGTCACTCCACCTAGAATACATTTAATCATTCCCCTGGATGCTTTGACACTTCACAGACTTGGCCTCCCTCCAGGTTAAAGAATCACCTTCTCCCTCTCTCTCTTTCTCTCTCTCTCTCTCTCTCTCTCTCTCTCTCTTTCTGTGAAGAACGGTGCGGACAGGAGTCCCTTGACAGACAGCACATCACCACCTCTGCACTCCAGGGCTCCTTCCAGTGAGAAGAGCAGCAGAAGCAGAAGACGGCAAAGTTAAAGCCATACGGTGCATTCAGACAACTAAGAGTTCAATGTCTCTGTAGGATTAAGGATTATAGGAATTATTTTCAGTATAGAGTATTATAGGAAAAGTTGCAAAAATGGTAGAGACGCAAATAGAAATCCCCCTGCCGTCACGACCAATAGGCTGACAAACTGATGCAGTTTCACTGTATGTCTTAGACTTTGTATTTCTGTGTAAATGTGACAATACACAATCCTTGATCCTTGAAAAAGTGAGAAAATGTTGGCAGTAAACTCCCCTTTCACAGGTATTCATCTCACACCTCTTGTGTGGCGCTGATGCAGTCTCTTGATCCCTCCCCAGACTAAGTAAATGGAAATGGGGCCCCCCCTCCCACGCCCAACCTAAACAAATGCCCCAGCACACCAATCTTATCACGCGAGTGGCCCACTGCGTGCCGTGATTAGGCTCACAGCCCAACCGGTGATGAAAGAGATTTTGGACTGCCATCACTCGCTTTCTCCGCAATCAAATAACAATAGGTGGTCCGCGATAAAAGGTCGAGCTGGGGTGGAGGTGTGAGATGTGATGGCGGGGTGTGGTTGTGAAGGTGGGGTGTGAGATGGAGAGTGAGGGGATAAAAAAAGGTCCAATTAGATTTTTTTTTTTCCTCCGTGAGCTCAAATGTGTTGGGGGCATGATTCAGAGTGGGTGAGCCGAAACAGGTGGTAATCAAAGAGGGCAAATGGGAAAAGCAGCATGCTCATACTCTCCATCTCCCTCTTTTTGATCCCTCCACCTCTCTCTTCCTCTGTCTCTGCTCTGTGCGCTGTTCGCCTGTAATGATGTGCAAAGCACCTTTCTCCACTCAGTCAAAAGGCACAAAAAAAAAAACAAAGGCAGTGCGACTCAGTATGAGATTGGCCCACACCAAATCAGAGCCTCTTGCTTTTTGATTGTTTTGCTGGCCTCCTCCACTTCCCACTACGCCTGCCGCAGGGGTTTCACAGTGGGAGCAGATGCACTCCACTGGATCAGTTATGCAACTGGAGCTTTTCAATGGATTCAAAGGGACTTTTGTATATTTGTATGGAGAATGCGTGTTGGCTGATCAGACTGTGAGTGGTCATCTGACACACGTTGATTTCATCTATGTCTGTGAGTTTTGCAGCCCTGAGGTGTTGCTTACCAAAAAAGTAAAACTTTTTTTTCGCATTTTCCAATGCAAAAGATGCTGTAGACCAGTGAGTGTAGATGACAACGATGTGGTTGTTTTTATCTGTAAATGTTTATATCCATGATGTGGTTGCTTATATATGTATCAGTTATATGCTTACATATACTGATATTCACAGCTGTCAATTTCAGATCAGATCCTCTAAAGATGAATTTTTAAACCATATGTGAGAGTGGAAGCTTGGAAGTGACCGAACCCTGACATGGCTCAGAAATGTCCCTACTAACATGACGACAAGGCTGCCTTTCTTTAATGGGCTTCACATGAATCATGAATGAACCTGCCTGTTCACTGGTCCTTTGGAGTTTACGCAGGTCACGAAGGTTGTGTGTTTCATCACTTTGGCAAAAATGAACCAGGAGATATGAGTGCCCTAAGGGACCGAGGGGACGTTTTTACACTGCTGAATGTTCCACTCTTGAGTCAGGCTGATGTGAAGGACACGCCTAGTAGAAGGACACGGGTTTAAAGGAGCGTGTCAGATCATGTCATGATTGAATGACGGTAACACAAGCATCCTGAGCCACATAGGTGAGCGCTAGGCTAACTGGACAGAGGAGAGGAGACTGGCAGAGAGATACTGAGACATGCTAGTGTCCAACTGTCAGAAAGAACGTCTCGTGTGTCCATCATATATGTCTCATCAGGACAAGCTGGAGGTGAGCTTTTCTGACGGCATATCTGACCCCTGCTGATTTTCAGGGCGCCGGGGCTGGATGGTTTCAAATGACTTTTGGGATTTGGCTTTTTTATGAGCCAACCCAGCCATCCACATACACACACACACACACACACACACGCAGCTCAAAGTCATTCACAGCTCCTATTCAGCTGCTACAACAGACACCACTTGATGGCGCTAGTGCACTTCTCCTTCTTATTTCAAAACCAGTTCATCCCATCTCTCTTTTCCTCTCTCTCTCTTTCGTTTTTTCCACTCTCTGTCTTTCCCCCATTCTCCCTTTGCTCTTTTCTAATATGTGATGAGGGGAGCTGTTATGCCAAATTAAATAAAATTAAGAGAAAAAAACAGCTTCATTCACCTCTGTCATTTGTGATTTAAGCACCAGGTCTCTGACTGACTGCCAGGCCGTGACAGCCAAGCTCCATAAGTATTGTGTGTGTGTGTGTGTGTGTGTGTGTGTGTGTAGTGTGTTTGTGGGAGTGTGTGTGGTTGATCAGGGGGTGGGTGTCTGTAGCCAGGTCTACCATCACCTATTGCAGTAGCCTGTCACCCTGATACCAAATGACCTACCTCTTGGTTCCTCTCTTGCCTCCGCTGAACACCTCCCTCCTCTCCTCTCCCCTCCTGTCCCCTCATCTCTCCATCCATGTGCTGCAGCATTTCTTCTCGTTTCTTTCTCCCTTCCTTCACTCAATCACTGTAGCTGTACTCTTCTCTCCTTTGCTTTCTAGGCAACTCTTCTCCTCCTCCCCTCTCTCTCTTCTAATGTGCCATCCCTCCTCTCTTATCTCCTTGCTCTCTACCACCATCTTTCCTTGTCCTCCCCTTTTTGCCTCTTTCTCTGTCCACCATGATCAATTCTCCTCTCCTTTCCCCTTTCCCGTCTAATCCACTTTCCTCTCCTCTTCCCTTCTCTCTTTCATCTCTCCTTCACTGCATTCTGCTCCCTGTTTCACACTCTTTCAACTATCTGGCCTTTCTCCTCTCCTTTCCTCTCTTCTCCTTCTATCTCCCCTTTCCTCCTCCCATGATTTTGTTGTTCTGTATGTGGCCTATGAGTTATCACCTGTGCACAGAGAACAGCTGCTTTTGGCCTAGAAAAACAATCCATGTTTGAGTGTGTGTGTGTGTGTGTTTGTGTATGTGTTTGTGTGTGCATGTGGAGGGTATCTCGAGGCGTGCCTGTGCAGGTCTTGGTGAATGCGGATGTGTGAGAGACAGAAATAGAGACAATAGGAGATGCAAAGGGGGAACAGAGGAGGGGATCATTGGATTTAGCAAGACAGAGAGAGAGAGAGAGAGAGAGAGAGAGAGAGAGAGAGAGAGAGTAAGAGAGAAAGTGAGAGAGAGAGAGAGAGAGAGTGTGTGTAAAACTGAATGTATACTTGGGGTGTTCAGGCCACAACAGAAATGAAACGAAAGAAGTATGAATGTATGTGAGAGGTGAGAGTGTTTGTTTGTGATAAAGGGAGAATTGGAGAGATGAATGCATGTTTGTTTGTGTTCATTTCCTTGCGCTAGTGCCGCCTGTCTCACTCCAAAATACAAAGGAATCAATAGATCAGCATATATTGTACTGCTGTTTTCTTTGACTCAATATAGGGCATAACATTTTTTCTGCAGCATAGGCACACACACAAACACACACACATCCATGCACAGAGATAGAAAACCACGCACACCCCCCCCCCCCCCCCACACACACACATATACATCCATGCAGACACAGAAAGGCACACACACACACACACACACACACCACACACATCCCTCCCCAAGTGTCTTCCAGCAAACACTGGAGTTATATCAAAGGGCTTTTCTCTTTGTACAGAGGGCTTGTTTTCCCTGTCTTGGTTCCATCTGCCATTGGGAAGCAGTTGAAAGGCAGGGAAGATGCACCCAGCTGGAGACAGAGAGCCCCTGGAGGAACAGCACCTTGTGACAAAATCCCCACAACACCCAGCCTCTGCAGGACCACAGCACAAATGACGCACAGACCCGGCTATAGGTGATCACACACACACACACACACACACACACACACACACACACACACCACACACACACACACACACACACACACACACACACACACACACACAC
>JAGFZM010006706.1:7500-30647 GCA_017657215.1 Limnothrissa miodon | reverse complement strand
TGGGACGGCCTGGCTTTTTATTTATACCCCTTCCCTTTCCCCTCTTCCATTCCCCCCCCCCCCCCCTCCCTTCCTTCTCCATTTCTCCCTCCATCCCTCTGCCCCCTCTGGCGCGTGTGTTGAATGTGTGCCATAGATGCTTCTGTCTGAGATGTAATAGTCCGTGTTAAACACTCCTAATCTGTCTCACTTAGGAGTCACCCGAGCAGTGAGGAAGTGGATTTACCCGCTGCTCCTAGATGCACTCTCTCTCACACACAAAGTCTCTCTCTCCTCCTCATACACACACACACACACACACACACTCTCACCTCCTCATTCTCTCTCATGCACACACACCCTTTTCTTCCTCACTCTCACACACACACTCACTCTCACCCTACTTGCTGTTGCTGTTGGTATTACCTATATTTTTTAACACATTGGCAATATTGTATTGGCAATATTGTAACATTATAATGTTATCTGAGAGAAAGAGAGAGAGAGTAAGAGAGATTATCTAAACCTATGTAGTGAGGAGTAAAAAAACATTGTAAATAGTGTATCTTTCCATGCCGACTAATTTCACTAATCTTCTATCACTCAGTGAACTGTTGCTCAGTTCACTAGCAGGGCATTTAGAAACGTTCTCTCAATTCGTCTGTCAACATCAAGACCAAGTGAAAGGACAGAAAGACAAATGTGGCCTTGAGAAATGTGCCAGCAGAACCCCCTGTCCTTCCTGCAGCACCATACCAAAATCCACCACACGGGGGCACTGTTGGCCTTCCAAAGGTGCTGCGCCACAAATGATGGTTTGCTGTCGTTGTCCAGGACGTGTCTTATCTTCCCCCAATCCCTCCATTGGAGTGACACCCAGATAAAAGTGGGCTGTGTTGAGACCGGTATCGCTTTCACAGATCTCACTCTACCTGTCGGCCTGAGGATGGGTACAGATGGGTGTGTGTGTGTGTGTGGAGGGTGGTGAAGCCAGATGGCTGCAGGATGACACTGTAATTGACCAGTGTCTGGTAAACGGCAGTGCCTCCTCTTTCTCCATTTCGCTCACCATCTCTCACCCTCTCACTCTCTTCTTCCTCTCAAATTTCTGTTCATTTTCAGTCCAGTCCTCTCGATGTCCTACGTCCAAGCGTCTAAACGTAATCAGACAATGCGATTCAAGTTATGTGATCCTACCACTGATATTGACTTGTAGTTAATGGATATATCTCTTCTCCACACTTCTTGATGCTTTTTGTTCAGCCTTTCTTATTTGTCTCTGTTCTTCGTGGGGTTGTCACCGGGAATTTAAGCAGCCTTTGATCACAACAGGCCTTGTGTGTGAGAAGTCTCTCTACAGCAAACAAAGTGCCATATGCACCTACAGAACTAACCAAGAGACCCCTACACATATTCTAACAAAGAGACCCCTGTTAGAAAGGAATATGTGGAGGGTTTGACAGCCAGTACGCAACTTGATCTGGACCTGCCACTGCATCAGCTGGCCAAACAAGTGCCTCCCCAGAAACCGAAAAACAATTCAGGTCTTATCTCTTCTCAGGTTTCAACTGAGGAATGGAGCAAGTCTTCAACACTGTCTATGTGTGTGTGTGTGTGTGTGTGTGCACGCGAGGGTGAGTAGGGGGGTGTTTGTGTGAGCGGAGTTCAGTTCTCTTTATGAGATGGAGTTAATGAAACAGCTGGCAGAAATGGCAGACTACAGCTGTGTGCCACGTCAGGCCAGAGCGGTGTTTAAGTGATGCTCCCTGGATCAGTCACAGCTGGCTTCGCCCTTCACATAACATTGCTCAAAGCCTGGAGACAAAGAAGGAACACAAATGCACACACACACACACACTTAATATATTTGTTTGTAGATTAGGCCTTGAATCCAAATATTTTGGATGCTGAACTTTAGATAGATTATGGAAACTGACAGTGCAGGAATTAGATTTTTATAATGATGACTTGTTTTCCTCGAACGGGTTTGATTTTAAGCTAAAATTGAGTATTCCTTTGTTTGTTTGTGTGCCACACAAGAAACACTGCAGTCGTAAAAATAACAAAAAAAAAATGTGTGTGTGTGTATTGTGTGTGCAATTAGCCCTCCATAACCTACCACCCCCCAAAAATATTTTGTCTTTTGTTAGACCTCCCTTATGTATGAATGGCTTTTCCATGCCTCCAACGCCACCATTAGTGTATTTGACTGAGAGCAAAAACACAGTGGCGGTAACTGTCCAAGGTCCTGAAATGCTTTGCAGTGATAGTCTAGCATTGTTCTGTACACATTTGCTTCGTAATGCATACTGCATGAGAAAAGCTGTGTGAATATTTACCCTGCAGAGTATAAGGAGCAGATGGGGAATGGGCCAGAACTTTGAGACATTACTAGTGTGTGTGTGTGTGTGTGTGTGTGTGTCTATTCGTGTGTGTGAGAGTGTGCATGTGAAGGTAGCAGCAGGCATCATAACACTGAAATGCTGTTCCTCCAACAGTCCAGTAGTGTTCCTTCAATCCTCTCAAATCTGTAGTTTGGGAAGCAAAAGAGAGGTGCACAGACTACATGGATGGAAAGTTTTGTCAGGTGTGAAGTACAGAGCTAAAATGGAGGACGTGGTGAGATATCAGGTGTGCTGGTGTGACAGACTGCAGGACTGAGGGACCAGCAACAGGCCCCGAGGTGAGGTGGGGGATGGGGGGGATGATATTCTCCCTTTGAAATTAATGGATAATTGACTTCAGAGAGTAGAGTAATAGGGAGTGAAGCACTCACAGCCAACTATTTCTTTAGATGTACATTCACAGACACCTAGACACACATGCCACACACACACACACACACGAGCATACACACATACGCATCTAGGCATCGACTTGAGGGAACATCCATCTGTGCCAGAGCACACCAGGGGAGCCACTTTAAAGCAGTGTGTTTTTCCTTTTTTTATGGTGATATGACAAATATGAGACAAGCGTTTGATCATTTCTCTAATGGTGCCTCAATACAATTACCCTGAAGAGCACTCACTGTCAAACAGCCGGGCTCCCACTCTAGGTTCTCTCCTGCAGTCGCCGCCATCGCCACCGCTGCTGTGCTCTGCTCAGCCAGTCGTGTCCGCCAATTCGCCCACCTGTCAATCAGGCCGGTGACGGACAGGGAGGGCTGGAGGTCGCCGAGGTCAGCTTGGCGGTTTTGACAGTAAAGAAAACTGAAAAGTAGTAAAACAACTCCCCAGCATCTGCCTCCCCACGCCCCCACCCCGTCTGCAGGAGGGAGGGAATCCATGCCGCGCGCATTATATTTGACATTCATTCTATGTGACACTCTTGATCTTTAAATAATTTACTTTTGATCTTCCACCACATCTTGGTATTTCAAAAAAGAGGGTGGAGAGAAAGAGAGAGCTGCCACACAAGAAATACTGCAGCAGTAGAAATAACAAAACAAAATGAGAAAAGAAAGAATAGACCATAAACAAGTAGGTAAACAAACAGTCCGATGAGAAGAATAGCAAACAGCATGTGACACATAAAGAAGAGTACCAAGGAAATGGTCTCAAACAACTCTCCAAAAGCTGTGTGAAGGTCAAATTAGGGTCACATATACATTTAGGACACACGCCCAGTAGCCCAGTCACACACGCACATACACATACGCACACACACAACCCTAACCCACACTCACAACCCTAACCCCCCCCCCCCCCCCCCCCCCCCCCCCCCCACACACACACACACACACACACACACACACACACATAGGGAGAGTCTCTAGTGTCCCGGAGATGAGGCTTAACCTGATTTTGGCATAAAGTTTCTACATAAAGTGTGGGCATGTGCACATGTCCTCATGTGGAACAGCAGAAATGAAGAGAATTGGTGTGTCCTCAGGTCACTGATGGGAGGGACGACTTGTGCACACAGTCCACCTAGCCCAAAAACTCTACACACACACACACACAAACAAACACACACACACACACACACACACACATGTCTTCAATATCTCCTTCTCATGTTTTGCTGTCGGGATCTGCTGTCTGTGTTGACAAAAACAAGAGGTTCTCGTGATGGGGGATCATTAAGAGGACTTGTCTCCATGGTGAACACCATAGCAGCCAAGCAACCAACCGTCAACAACAAGAGAAGAGTGTCTGCCTGTATCCATGGGAACAGATTGAGGACGACCATGTCCGTATCCACTGGCTGTTTGTCTAAGAGGTCCACAGAGCTTAGCAAATGTCCAGTGTGTCCAGTGAAAATCTCAATATTGTGGTTATTTGTGCTGCAGACCGACACCGGCCTGTCTTGTGACATAATAGCCCATTAGGAGAAGTCCATAGTCTGTTGGTAAACACTGAATATGCAAAGCACAAGATGCTTGAGCTCCGCATTGTCACACACAGCCTGCTTTTCGTTGATCAGTGTGCAAAGAACATCATGTGGAACCTTGACTGATTTGGGTGGAGGGGCAGAGGCACCAAATGAATGAATGAATGAATGAATGAATGAATAGGTTTCCAATGGGTTTCCTCTACAAGCTCCAGTGGAGAATGTGATGGAGGTTGGATGGAGCCCCAGCCAACGAGTGTGTGAGTGTGTTGCGGGAATAGGTATGTTTTACCTCAGCCGTTTTTCTAAGATGGCACAGGGTAGGCACAGGTGTTATTTATGACCGTCAATAAGATGCACAGTGTAACAGAATCAGATCCTTATTGGATAACACCTGTGCTTACCCTGCAACTTCTTCTGCAAACATAGCTGCTGTCAAATAGGCCCACGGCACACTGGCACTTTAGGTTTAGATCTCACACTTTAGTTGGCTACACAATAAAAACAATGCCAATGCCAATGCCAATGCAGAAAAATGGGGCTTCAAAGAACTTACATAAACATAACTTATAACATAACGTTTTAAGTGAGATTTACTTATTTTTTACTGATTATTTATTTTCACTTATCTACAATTTTACATCAGTTCCTTTTAATATAAATATCTAAATTATATAAAGATATGTCCAAATCCACTTGTGTTGTCCAGATAACTTACTGCAAAGAGCTGAAAATCTCCTAAATCAGTGTCTGTTATGATAGTGTACAACTCTGCGGCAGGGTTTACTGCTGACAGATTTCACCTCTTAAGGTGGCTCCACTCCAAAGATTGGCAACAAGATGAGCTGCAACCTTCTAAAAAACATTCTACAACAAAATACACACAAACACACACACACACACAGAATATGTGGCCACAAAACTGGTCTACAAGACATTTGCTTGTATAGGCATGTGCCATTAGGTATTGGGTACTGTAAAATATGCTGTGTGTGAGTGTGTACAGTATATGTGCTGCATTGATGAGTATCTGTAGCTAATTGAGTGGTGGATGCTTAAAAATTGCATGCATAAAATGTAAAGCAATTTAGTGCAGCACAGGAAGGGCCTGCTGGCATGCTGTAGGCGCTCAAGTGTTCTCACTGGGGCTAGAAGGATGGAGCATCGCTCCCCCCTCACCCACCCCCACCTGCACCTCCACCCCTCCTGCTCCAGCCTCCCCTACCTGTTCTCCTGTCTCTGATTCCTTTCTCTTCTAGATTGCCTCCTCCTGTTTTCTGCTTCCCTCTGGTGCTCTCCATGGCAGTGCCGGTGTTTTGTTTTTGTCCAACCTGCCACATTGCACTGTGTCTTCAGCATTCTGCTCCCCTTCCCCCAAACACTGGACCTATCTCATCTCATCACTTATCAACAGGCCTAGCCCTCCCCCAATACCCTTTATGCTACCAACCTAACCCACCAATGAACAGCACATTTTTCAGCCGTTCAGTAGTGTACTGCACTGTACAACCACCTGCTATTGGACTGTGTGCTGGCTTTCAGCCATGTGCATTAAATCTCAAGGCTAATGTCCATTTCACTCGATTGAATGAGGAAACAGTGTTAAAAACCTCTCAAGTCTTTCACCTTTTCTCCCAACCTTTTGCTTTTCACCTCTCTTCTTTCACAACAACAATCAAACTTTTACAAACTCTCTCTCTCTCTCTCTCTCTCGCTCTCTTTTTCTTTCAGCATTACTGAGGACTACTAAGGCCTCCAACATTTCCACTCCTACATCAGTAGCCTCTTTTACAATAAGGAGCCTGTGGCAGCAGCTGCTTGGAGTGAAGCAAAGGCTCTTTCAGGGTCCCCTCTAAGATATGCTCTTACCACCCCAGAAGACTTAGTCCCCTCTCTGCTCCCTCAGGGATTTCAAGGGCTTCTTGCTGGGACAAAGGTATGGAGCTGGGCAGTGTACAGGAGAAATCAACAGAGTGAGAATCAGGTTGAACCTGGGGGATGGGTGGACACTACACTGACATTTCCACAATGTTATTCACACACATTTTCAGGCTTTAATTTGTTTTTTTTTTTAAAAATGTTACCATTTGGTCTTTGGTTATGCATGGTTTTTGTAACTGCGGTTACTGTATATTGACCTGTGCTGTTTTGTCCTCAGGTCTGTAGTGTATTTTTGAATCCACTGACTGCCTTTAGTACAACCATGAGAATGGTCCCTAAAAACAGACAAAGCTATGCAGTGATGTGTGCTAGAGGACTTTGCTGAATGTGAAAGGAGTTGCTGTCTGGAGAGGAGGCCCTGATTTGATGCGAGCCCTCATTGCTATTCCCCACTGCAGGTCAAGGCCGAGTCACAGCACTTCAGTTATTGAGGAATGTACGTGCAAACACATGCAATCACAGACACACACACACACGCACACACATGTGTCCACACAAAATCATGCATGGGCAACATCCACCCACACATACTCCTTCACCTGCTTATAGGAACTCCAACTGTTTAGCTGCTGTTAGATATACAGATGTTAGAGATAGAGAGAACTTCCTTTACACATACAAACACATATATGCATAAAATATTTTTTCCATATTTTTCTATAAACCATATTACCATTTTAAAATGGGATGTACAACGGTTTGTGTTAATAATACCACTGCATACTCAGACAAACACACATTTTGGGCTTGAGATCAGTGACTAGATAAGTGACCTTAAATATCTGAAGCATATACAGTTCTGCACAGAAGGTCTGTGCTGTATAGCTATTCCTTCAGTGTAGTGTATGCATTTGCCTTTATTGATGGACAGCCATTGTTGTCTTCTGACCATGGAGCTATCCAAACAAGTGAAACTGGACCAAGCGGGTCCCAAAGAAATGTCAAGCGTTGCAGAATGGTAATGAGTTCCTTACAGAGAGTGAAGATGCCCAACATTCAATCAGGTACAAAAAAGGCTGAAAAAGTGAGTGGATGAATGAGTGAAGTTCTGGGACATGTAGCAGTGTACAACGGCAGTAATTGGTTGGTTTGGGAGCTGGGCTTCAGGGGCCAGACACTTTTTATCCCCCGTTAAAAAAAGATAGAGGAGGGCATTTTTCACACTCTCCAGGTTCTTCTGTGAGCTCACCACCGTTTTAAGAACCAGAGAATGAGTTTGTCCATCTGGCAGCAATTTGCATTAGTGCAAAATGCCAATTTAATGAATATTAATAATCTTAAACAGTTACATGCTAATTAAATTTCACACTTAGGGACACTTAGGAACAGAAAAAAAAAGAAACGTCTGGTGGCCATGTAGTGAAGTGCCAGAGAGAAAAAGAGAGAGAATTTATTTTGTAAATGACTGTAACCCCATTGCCTGGGTGGAGGTGCTATATGAAGGTAGTTAAGGGATATTTTTTTTATCACTTTTCGTCATGGATCCTTTGTTTCTAACATCTTTGATTCTTTGCATTTCACACACACACACACACACACACACACACACACACAAAAGGGCTAACACTCTTAGGCAGAACCATATTGTATATTATTGTATGTAATGCATGTGTGTGTGTTTGATCATTGTGTGAAATGATCTTGAAATAGACTTAAATAAAGCTGCACTTCAGAAAATCTGAACAGGCTGTGACACAGGTCTCTGGTAAATATAGTGTGATTGACTTGTGTAATCATGCCTGAAATGTTTTATGATATGATAGCACCTAACCCTACTCTCATATTCTAAATTACAAGGTTGTTTCTAATGATAGTAGGCATTAAGAAGTGATTGCAGAAAAAATTAGAGAGCATTATCAGACATAAATGTCTGAATGCATTGATTTCCATTGCATACTGTATTTAGTAGCTCTACTTTTAGGAACAATGGATAATGATAGCATGAATCATGAGCTGAACCACTTTGATAAACACATAGCACATACTGTAATCACATCAAGACGTTTTAAGGCTTTAAATATTTGTGTTTTTTATGTTGGTAACTGTAATGCTAACTGAAAATGTTTGTTCCCAAGTATGGTATAAAGACAGGCAGAGACAATGAACAGAAAGTGAAGTGAGGAAGATAGATACGAGGGGAGGGAAGGCTATCAGAAAATAGAAGACAGAAGACAAATCAGGAATGATGTGGGTTTGACAGGTAGGTGAGTAGCGATGATGGAGAAGATGTCAGGACTGAAGCTGGATGAAAAAGCGGGAACCCTTCAATATCAAGGCACTTTGCTCAGCATGTATGGGGGCATGTGTGTCTGCATGTGTGTGTGTGTGTGTGTGTGTGTGTGCGCATGTGTGCCACTTGGAGAGATGGTCTTAAGGAGGATGGGTAGATTAAGATAAGCACAAGAGACTATCGGTGTGAAGAGGAGCAAGCCCTCTGCTGCTAGATCCACAGCTTCACACATTAATCAAGAGTGCTTCTGTTGCAGACTTCCCAGTCCCAAAGCTCCTCCTGGCACACACACACACACACACACACACACACACACTTCACCCAGCTTGCTTCACTTCACAGACATTGCCGCAAAACTCACAGTTTCACAGCTGCTACCGCTAACACTCCCACTCACACCCTTTGCTGCTAAATCTCCCAGTAGCATTAAATTAACTTTGTTCAGACTTTGTACAGTCTTCTGATCTGTCTATTACTTGCGGTCTGTCTGTTGAAATATATGTGATTACAACAGCAGCAAATAGCAGTCAATGTAGGTTTCAGTCAGGGTTATGGCCAGTCAAGAATGCACATGACCTACTACACCTCCTTCATATGAAAGCTTGGAGGGTTAGGCTTGCTCTGTACCTTAATGGAGGAACCCCGGTGTGATTCAGTCAATAGCCCTGTAGGTCGAGGTCACCGAGTGCTGTGAGTAATGAAAAGAAGGAGGAACATACAGTATTTTTTGCACTCATTGCCAGCCTTCGGTGACCTTTAACCACAGGGCATTAGATTGAATCACACCGCATTTATCCTTTACGCATGATACGACTGTGCACGAGAGAATATACAGCATTAGCTTGGCTGTATTTAAATAACTGAGATTTGGTAGTAAGTCCTTTCACTCAGTCCTCCCTCTGTGCTACTGTCAACTACACAGCAGATGCTCCAGAGTTTGTCAGGGCCCACTCTCTGTAAGCCATCTGGGTTAGAGTACAGTAGAGTGCAGTATTCAGTACAGTATTTAGCCAACTTTCAGTTTCTCAGAATTTGTTAATGTGTTATTTCCTTAGGCTACAGTACATGCTGTCAGTATTTCTTGCTTATTTCCACTTCAACGTCTTGTCAGAGACGTGTCAGTTATCCTCAGATAAAGGTATGTTAATCACGTTGCAGACCTACAATTATGGGATAGACAGGTTTTGTTTTATTTAACCCCCGCCTCCCTGTCCCGCATGGAAACTCATGACAACCTGCTAAAACATCTGGGATGCTGTGATGAGAAACAGAACAGTAGCTAGCACTTAACAGCTTGAGAAATCACATATGGACTAGCCAAGGGGGGGTCCAATCCATGGATATGTCTTTTGTTAAGACACTTTTAAACATCTGTGGTCCCAAGCACCAAGAAACTCAAAGGGAAAATATTGACTGAGGGCAAATGTCAGATTGAGTGTTTACTTCAACAGGCATCTACTCCTTGGATTCCCCTTAGAGAAATACTGTGGTACTGGGAATGGAGTCTGGAGCCATACTTCCTAACTTCCTAACTGGGAATGCTCTCTGTGTCCCAGCTTCTAGCACCAACTCCTTGACCCCCATAAAGATCGACTACTCTCAGAAGCAGGAGAGAAAAAAGAGCCACAGGTCATGGATGCATCTATCATGCCTTTTTACAGAATCTGAAGGGAACAAAAGGGAACTCCCTTTGTAAACAGATCACTTTACACTTGGGATGGACTGAAACGTCACCAACCTCTGCTGCCTTCTTTGTTCTTTTGTTTGTTCCTCCTTGTGTACAGTGAACAGATGGAGAACTACTTGTCTATTTCCCTCAAGACTCTTGTGTCCAACATCAAAGTCCTATTATTATCGGCCCTCTTATTTTCACTTGTGTGCATTAGCTCTTTGACTGTATTTGTAAGAAAATAAATCTCTCGCAATATGAAAGAAGGCGACAGTATCTTAAGGGTTTGAAGGGAAATGACTCACACTGCCGAAGAGGCTTTGAAAATCTTTTGAAAGTTTTCATTGTGCTGCCTGAACCCAGTGCCCTCCTTCAAACTCTGTTTAATGTCACCCCCTCGTGCTTTTAATTAATACCAGCCATTAGAGGAAGGAAACCAGGCCGCAGAACTCGTCAGATGCACAAGAACGCGTCCCATGGAGACATGCGTGTGTATGTGCCTGTGTATGGATGTGTGTACGTGGGTACGTGTGTGTGTGACTTTGTGTGGCTTTATGTGTGTGTCCTTGGCAACCTCAATGATGGATTTGCAGTCCTTGATAGCATCTCCAGCACACGCTTGCATACTTTCACTGCAGTTCCTGGCAAGGAAGCAGGCGATTTTTGTTAAACACACCATAATAAAAATTAATGCTCAAAACAGCAAAAAAGAACAAGCCGATCGTGTTTATCTATTTCCACTGAGTCTCTCCAGTCCAATAGCTGCCTACCTTCCATCACCTCTGAACACACTCCACTGCATTCCATCTGAAAGGCAATTATATTAGAGTTGATGCACAGATATAGAAATTCACAACAAAACTGCACTGTATTCTCATGTATTGTAAATATCTGAAAACTGATAGTTCTGGTCCTCGATTGTGATTGGTTAAATTGTGTATTATGTCGTTGTATATTCCCCTATATAGCAGGGCTAAGATCACATTTGCTGCACGACTCAAACATTAGGTTGGCTGCATTTGTGCGTTACTTATGCGAGACCACTCAGGCGAAGGAAATATATTTGTCGTTTCTTTGAATTTGGCTAATAAAACCAACCTATGTATGTGCAGCTACCATTGTAGAAAAACTTCCATTAAACAATAAGTTAAGAGGGTTTAATTGCATTCAGCTATGCTCTGTTAGTGTCATGCTTAACTGTGCTCCTCAGCTGTACCATAAATTAAAGGAGAAGAAAAGTTTTCTTTCTTCTTTCTTAAGAATCATAAGCGTGTAGATTTTATGAATGTGTATTTGTCCTTGTCCTCCTTATCTTGTCTTTTTTCACCAGGACACAACTGAGCCCTCTTTACAGCCTGCTACTGGGCTGGTAAGGAGGTACCCTCTGGGCCTTAGGATGGGTAAAGGCTCCAGCCACATTGTGATTGTGCCGGCTGATTTGTCCTGTTGGTGCCACTGCGGACCATACACGGTCAGCGCTTGTGGCAAAGAGCCAAAGGACAGTACGGTAGTCTTTGAGCAGAGGGCTTAACAAAGCAGAGAGAGTGAGAGAGAGGGGGGGTGCAATCACTCTGGAGATTTTCCTCAGAGGCCATGTCCTTCTTTTGAAAGAAAAGAAAAGGCTAAAAAAAATAGAAACTTTGTGTTGGCTTGCGATCCACTGAGACCTCATCTCCTCACGGGGAAGATTCTGGATAAGGAAGCAGTTTGTTTGTTTGCTTTGTCCTCTAATCTCGCTGAAGATACCACAGCATTTGGGATGCCAAATCAGTGATAAGACAGGTTTCTGGCAGACTCTGCGCTCCTGGTGATTAATAGGAACAAATCAACTTTGAGCATGTACTCAGAATCAATTTGCAGTACTTATAGATCAACTGTGCGTATGTACTCCGATTCAATTTACAGCACTGATTCTATTGCCCATTGTCCTATCAGGCTTCACAGTACTGAAGGAGACAGGGCTAGACTACCCGCTCATTGCCACTGTGCTTCCGTCAACACACAGCTTTTGATCAAGCCTGCTCGCTTGCATACAAAAAAGAATGCACACTGATGAAAGATTCATATGTTTTGCCTTGTCTACATTGCAATAGCTGCAAACACGGAAACTATTCTCTGTGGGATTCCCTCTGTGTGTGTCTTCACTCCTCCATCACTTTCTCTCTAGCTTTCTTTCTGGTTTGTTCCTCTCCCCCCCCCCCCCCCCCCCCAGTGTGTGAGTGTCTGTGTGTGTGTTTGTGTCCACACTCATGACCATCCATAATAATTTTCACATTGTCGCTGACTCTCCACTGATAGTGTTCTAATGGGGAAAATCACATGGATTTTAGGAGAGCGATTTTAGTAAGATTTAATTGTATAGCAGCCTTAAACTTACACATCTGAACACACACACACACAAACACACACGCACACACACACACACACTGACACAGACAGATGTGTAGGCCCAGGTCCTGGCTCACAGGTGGAAGCTGCCTTGCAAACACAAATCTGTCTGCCGATCAAGTGGCCTTGACCAGCGATTAGTGAACAGGGAGAGGCATTTTAGAAGGTCACCGTTCTGGCAGCTGATGAAGAGGGTGTAGCTCCAGCCCCTAAGAGTCTCCTCTCATTAAGCCTGCAGCATCCATTACATGAATTCACTCTCACAAGAAACCAGGGGCGGCGCTAGAGATTGTGCTACGGGGGAGCACGGCTTTTTACCGAGGGTGACCTTGGTCTAGGTCAGAACCTTAAATGTTCAGTGAAATTACGCACACCACCAGTCAACGTAGCCTCACAATCTAACCTGGAACCCCGGCAATATGTGAAATTACCGAAGGGAAAGCCTCACATGTGAAAAATGAAAATACTGCCGTGTAATCCATTTATTTCTGCTAAGTAACTGTATTCTGATTATCACCTATTTAAACGGTAACTGTAACGGAATACAATTACTCAGAATTTGTATTTTAAATTCGTAACGCCGGTACTATGACAGAATTGTCATAACGCCGGTAATATGACAGAATCGTCATCATTGTTCTGTGTCTAAAACAATCTGTTCGTTGGTAACTTTTTTATTTTCTGGTTGAAATGTTACCACACAATAAATAATAGAGAATATAATTTAATATTTGAAAATGGGATATTTTCTTGGGGGTGCAGCTCATGGAAGCAACACAAACAAACAGCTCTCTCGTGGTCATGATCTTCACCATATCCGACAACTTAACACAACACAACACAAGAAACCAACACAAAAGGATTTTTCTGTGCCTCTCTTCTCTCTCTCCCTCGCTGCTCAACCTTGTACAGGCTCCTTAAATGTATTTTGATTTTTTTTTGTTATGTATCGAAAAGCCCTGTTTGGTAGCGTGAGGAGCTATTTGTTCCCAGACAGCCCATAGCCGGAGGCTAGCTCAGAGGCCTGGGGCTGAGGCTGATAAAGCGGGATGGCTCACTGCCACTCCTCGCTCTGATTCTCCCTCCACCAGTAGCCCAGCAGCCAGCCCACACCACCCCTTGCACGGCCCCCTCCCCTCCCTCCACGGGCTCACAGGGACCAAGTCTGCTTCAGTCCACTTAGCCTGCTTGGGGGGTGGGGGGAGGTAGGGGGTGTAAGGGTGTATAACCTTCTAGTGTGTGCTATCAGGCTGGTGTTTGTGTGTGCGTGTGCATGTGAGGATAGTAGGTGTGTGTATATATAACCTGTGTGTGTGTGCGAGTATGTATATTTGTGTGTGTGTGTGTGTGTGTGTGTGTCTGTATGGGGTTTTCATAGTGTTGTGTGTGTGTGTGTGTGCCTAAGTATGCTAAGGCACTGGGGTGTACCGAGGGAATGGGTTTAGGAACAGGAAGTTATTAAGCATCCTGGCCCCCTGACTGTGCCTGCCATCAGAGGAGGAAGAGGTTGGGAGTGGGGTGCTGCCCATTAACAGGTGACACTTTTCCTGCTGGCCTCAGGCACTCTTTACCATGTACCATTCTCAAATACCTGAAAAAGCATGCTGTGTATGGCTGGAGTGAGTTAGTGTGTTACTGTGTGTGTGTGTGTGGGTATGAGAGAGAGAAGGGGCTCAGGGCGGATGCAGCTGCCATAACACATCATTTGGAAGGCTGGTGAGTTCTGTGAAGGTGAAAATGGTTTCAAAACACAATATCAACACACTGGCAATAATACATCTCCTCTATTTTCCTCTGTCCTCTTCTGTTTTCATTTCCTTTCAATTTACTAATGTCACTAAGTACTCTCAATCTCAGTTGTGGAATAACTTAATTTAATGTCATGTAGCTACTGACTGATGAAAGTCATATGACACAGGAATGTAGGTGATTGTCAGTAGCAGTCCTTTAGTAGGTTTGTGTGGAGTGAAGGTGTCCAATCCATCATGCTCATGTGCGTGAGAGAAGTGGCCCATGCTTAACCCTACTGCCACACTGGTGGGCCAGACAAGCCAGTAATGGCACCCCTGCTCTTGCCACTCCATTTGCTGGCTGCATTAGAGTGCAGGGTTAGTGGCCGCGTGTAGCCTGGTGGGCAGCATGGTGTGGGATTGGTGGGGAACGGCACCATCTGTGGTTTTAGTGGTGGAGCTGAAAGGCTTTGGCCCAGGCAGCACTCACCATTCTCCTCCATTCTCCTCTTGGCCTCAGGCAAAAAGAGGAATAAGGTTAAAACCTTTCTTGTAGCAAAAACTAAACAGGACATGATCTTTAAAAGAAAAACAAGGGAAATGGTGTGTGTGTGTGTGTGTGTATGTGTGTGTGTGTGTGTGGTGGAAAAAAGGAAAAAAAAATAGAAAGAGTCAGGTAGATCCACTCAGGAAATTGGGTACATGTTGGCCCTGTTACTGCGGGGCCTGTTATGGTGAGATAAATTCATTGAGCGCATTGTGGCGTCGTCTGAGAGGGCACCGCACAATCTGAGCTGAATTTAAATCCCTGGCACTCTTGCTCTCTCGTTCCTCTTCATGCTATGGGCTCCTCAGCATTCATTCCTCTTTTTGGTCCACCACAAAAGAGACACAAACCTCTGGACAGCTGCCACTGCATTGGTGTCCTGACTAAGCATGGAGGGAAATACAGCGTGTGTGCAAATACACAACAACAGGGTAAGAGGTCCTTTCGTCGGTACACTAAATATGTTAATGGTGACTTACAGTAGTCTGACCAATTATTTCCCCCCAAAAAACAAAAGGTTAGGGTGCACAGGTAAAAGCAACGCAACACCATTTTTAGTTTTGTTTCATTTCTGATATGGATAACATCCAACAACGACAAAAATAACGACAACAACAATATTAAACATTTTTATTGTGTTCATCATCAACTGTTAATGGAGCTGATATTACTGTTCAAATTTGTTGATAAAATCTATTAATCAAATCTATTAAATGCCATATCAAATAACATCATAAACATTAAACTTCATACAATCCCTTTATGCACTGTAGTCTGTGCTCCGTATGCTGCACTTTATGTTTTATGTTGCAGAATAGCTTTGTTCAGAGAAATGAAGTGTTAACTGAAGGACGTTTAGAGTGTATTGAATCTGAGGAAAATGCAGTTTTCACAGTAGGCAGGCAGGTCACATAGAATCAAGAGACAATGCCTCCAGGGGCGGTTCTAGGGGTGGGGCCACAGGGGCCCTGGCCCCACCTCTAATTTAATTGGCCCCTGAAGTGCCCCTGTTCTGTCAATCAACTGGCGAGACGAACTGTTCACTGATCACTGTTGCAATTCCACCCCCAAACTGTTGGCGGCAGTAGGCATATTGCGTCAACAACTCAATGAGAGAAGAAACAGAAGGCTCTGGACCTGTGGAGGGCTTGTTTGACATGCCTAGTGGTGTTGGATAAAGACGTGCGATCGCGGATACTTTGGTAAACATACCAGAATGCAGAGATGCTACCTGGCTAGCGTGGTGAATAGAACAGGCTCCCACTCTACTTCCAGCCTGGTTACCCACACCAATATCACGTCTGATAACTCTGTAACAAACACTACGACACATGAATAATTATCCCACCACCTAAGTAGGGCAAAGGGTCACATATTCCTCATATTCCGGCTGTATAATTTCAAGGCTACTAAACCACTTACCGTCATCTTCTGAAGGTAGATATATTCCATTTCAGAATCAGGATCAGTGAATAGAAGACCCAAAACATTCTCACATGTAAGTTTTCTGGAAACAAATTTGCTGTAATACTGACTTTGTCACTCTTATACAATAGCTAGCTCGCAAACTAGCTCTGCTAAGTTTTCGTACTGCTTCAATGAGCTATATTGCGCATATATTACTATGGTAGACTTTTCTAAGCCAGGGATAAGGTATGAACTGAATTTGGCGTTTTCGGCTTTTCTAACAAAGACGCGTCCTTGTCAAGTAAATTCGACTCACTATGGTGCTAAAAGGATTTTAATGATACCAAACCTGCCTGAATCCTGAGCAATAACTTGCGCTTAACGTTACATAGGACAACTTTTCACTTGCCAACAACTGTAAACTAGCAACTTTCTACAGTCTAGCCATCACTTTATTCACTGCACTGTTTACAGTGTTTACAAAAAGCCGGCTCCTCAGTGCAGTGCCATCTTGCAATACTACTACTACTCTGCGTTCTGACTGGTTCTCCGAACTTAGAGGTTTTTGCTGCGAAAGCGAAGTGGCGTTTAGTGGTTTCTGCTTACAAATCGATTCACTCAATATCGTTATCTCATTTTAGAGGCTTTTGCATCTGAACTCTTAGAAAGTGAGCATGAAAAGAATGGGACAGACACAGGGAATACAGCAGTTTTTCAAAAGAACAACTTATGATACGGAGAGTGAGGGTAAAAATGAGGAGAGGGGCAGCACAAGCCAGCAGCACAGGACTCTCAGCAACTGCAAGACCGGTCTGCTTGCCCCAACCCCTCTTCACCAGGTCAGAGAAAACATGTAGGCCTAGTAGGCAAAACCAGATGACCGCAAATAATACATTAAAAAATGAGAACTGGTTCATAATGATTTATTTGTGTTTGAAAAATGGTACTGGTTGATTCTCTTAATGTATTTGCACTGTACTAAATTAATCATTTGCATGCCATGATATACCCTGTGCTTGGCCCCTGAGTGTAACATGTGGCCCCTTAATGGCCCCTGTTTCTGAAAAATCCTAGAACCGCCACTGAATGCCTCTCTGGTTGCGTGCATAAAACCTACTTAAATCAGAGGAGAAATTTTAAGCCTCGATAGTTAAGACCTTGAGTGAAACAGAAGCCTGTGTATATGAAAGAGTGTGACAGAGAGGGAGAGAGAGAGAGAGAGGGAGAAAGAATGTATGAAACACTCATATATCGGGTAAATAGTAGGCCAGCGGTCAGCAAAGGCCAGATAAGTTTCTCCTGATCAATACACATTCCAGTGGACTTTGAGTAAGACGCTGTGGGAGAATTGTGAAAAGGCTATAGCATGCGTTGTATTTCATCCCCTCTGACTGGTTGATCTTCTCATTCAAAAAGTTCCCTTGATAGTCCACAGTACAAAATATGTTCAGGGCCAGTCTGTGATTGAGCGTATGATGTAAAGGCTTGAAAAACTCTCCTCACCAGAGACGTTCCTATACATCAATACCATATGTGTGAATAGATAAAGGGATGTTGTTCTGTGCAGGCAGTGTCTGTCAAGGAGTTCTAACTAATAAGATGGTGAAATCAGGTCACTGTGGGCCAACCAGATCTTGATTTATCAGTCCCTCCAGGGCCTTTTTTGTGATTGTTGCGGCCTAAAATACCTGATGTTGCGGGAGCTTTTCCCAAAAAATGCGATGAAAGTTGCGGTGATTTTTAGTTTGTTGTTGTGATTATATTGCGTGAGGAAGTAAAAGTTGGTATAAGTAATTGTGATTTTCCCTTTTTTACTTTTTTAAAATGAGGAAATATTTAATTATTACGGAAAAAAAAACATTAAAAGAACAAAGAAACTGAGAAATTCTTGTAAACAACCTTACTATGGCTGCCAACTCCCTCAACCTCAAATGAGGGACACTTTCCTGGATATCTCAAAAAGATGAGGGACACTCACACAAAATGGCAAGGTTTTATAAATCCACCAATTTCACAGTTTAAAAGTACAATCCACTACTTGCTCCTTTTCTTGAAATACTGTAGCACTAGAATATAAGCAACAAACCCTGAAAAGTTTTACAGCAGGCCCAACTTTTGAAAACATTTAAAAATGAAACAGCATAGAACTTTTTGTCATTGTCCATCTGTCTCACAGGCTACATAGGCCTACTGTAACCTACATTTTATTGGTTCCTCCTCTGACCTCTTTCATAAGTATAGGCTATGTGCAATAATATTGCCTGTCTCTTTTGTTATCCTCAGTTGTCTGTATAACAATATATTATAACCAGTTGGGCAAGCAATCAGGAAATGTAGTTAACTAAGCACCCACCAGTTACTCCACATCAGATGAAACTTCACTACAACAAAGCAGTACAGCATTACAAAGCATTACAGTAGTTCAAAACAGCTACATTTCTAATGTACAAAAGGCCTATATTTAATAATCCAATTTTCTTCTAGACTCTTACTGTATTGATTAAAAACAGCACTCTCAATAGCTATACAATAGTAACTGATTAGTATATAGCCTATTGATATGCCTACTGTATGCCTGTTTACTGTGATGTGATCATACATTGTGGACTTTTTATTATTATTATGGCATGACTGACGCATCAAATGCATCACATTATTGCAATGAACTGATCTTCCATGTACAGCCTAGATAGAGGATTTGCTGCTGTGAGCTGATGCTTGATAATATAGCTTTAAGGATCACTTCATTGCCAAAAAAAAGCTAAATTAAGCTATCAGAGTCATGCTGTAGCTTCACTACAGCCACGCTAAATGTAGTTAAACTAGCTTATTAATTTGCATTGAAGCTACTGCCCAACATTGATTATAACTTCGACATTTAATTTAAGACATGTGATTTAAAAGGTGTAGAACTTTCTTGCCCATTTGTGATCACTGTTTCTGTCGAATACATTTTCTTGGTGTAGCTCTCCTGACCGTCTCTGTTGTTTCTTGTCGTCTGGGTCTCTGTTGGTATCATCTTTGCTTCCTGTCTTTCTGTTGCTATCCAGTCAAATGTTAGATAAGCCTATAGCTAAATCGTAGCCTATACCTCCCGATTAAATGTGTTAAGTATTTTAAAAACACGGAAGAAATGCCACCACATAAAAAACAGAAGCAAACGCGTAACCAGATGCACGTAAAACCCGATTGACTGGGAGAATAGGGGTGCTTCAATGTGGGCTGGGCAATTAGAATGCCATTGATCGCGCTGCAAAGTAGACATAGACGTGTGATTCTAGCTCAGTGTAAAAAAAGATGTTTCAGCGCGAAATCCTGGAGGGTCTGATTTATCTTACCACCTAAGAAAGCAAAGGAGGGATTTTCTTTTTGGACACATGTGAATTCATGCCTCCAGTCAAGGCCAAGTCTTTAGGAAGTTTAGGAAGTATGATCTGATAGTATGTCTACAAAGACCAGGTTCATTGACCTCGAGGTATTTCATGTACTCTGTATTCTGTTTTAGTCGGCTGAGGTATGGGAGCTATTTTCGTGAACTCACAGTCTCTTCTCCTCTCAACATGAAGGGCCGTGATTTCAATGTAAATAAATGTGTGTGAAGTCATACAGTATGTCAGTAACTCTCCTCAGTACTAAATGAAAAGACATATATGTGCTGGTGTCAGATACAATGTTGTAAAGGTGCAAAGACATATGTATAAAAAGATGTGTAAATTAAAATGGCCAGTGAGCACAAGTGTGTGTGTGTGTGTGTGTGTGTGTGCATTTTTATGTGTTTATAAGGAGTGTCTAATATTATGTTTTCATAATTAATGCATGAGAGCAATAAATTGGTCCTTGCAGTGAAAATGTTAAATTTTTATGAGAAATGAGAAGAAAATAAACATCGGAATGCATTATGTCTCAAGAAAGCAAATAAAAATGGGAAGGTTTTACAGGACAGTAAACAGCACCCATAAATCTGAGCCCATTGCCTCGTCCCTGTCCCCTGAGCCAGGTGACTTATGCAATTACTTTACAGGGAAAACATAAACAGCTTGGATACAAAATTATTTGATTTTTTTTTTGTTTGGGAGAAAGTTGAGTGTGTGAAGCATCTTAGTCTTTTGTGGTGAGACAAGTGATCAGAAAAAGAGCTGTGATCCTGTCTTTAGTGTGTATGTATGTGTGTGCGGGCATGTTTTTGTGTGTGTGTGTGTGTGTGTGTGTGTGTGTGTGTGTGTGTTTATAGGACGATGGAAGAAAGAAAAATAGGAACTGTAAAGATAGCGTGTAACAAAACTAGAGAGTATATTGAAATGGAAAAAAAAAAGAAAATAATAACAATCGCTAACTGAGTCCAGAGATCCTCATTGTGTTTGCTGAAATCCCAGGGCCTTTACAATGGACAACAACAGAGTGAGGCTTTGATTATGTGCATGCTTAGGAATGTTATTTCAGCACTGCTTTTGCTTCCCAGTTGTCAACACTGCTCGAATGGTTGCTGCGGATTCTGTTGTGCTGTCCTCCAACATCCTGCTGAGTAGCTTTGTTTTCGCACATCCAGAGGTAAGTGGCTGGTTGGTCATGTGTTTACCTGCCTCAACCAGCAGCACTCCAGACAGAAAGTGGTCCTGAAGGCCAATTCCATCAAGCCGACAGAGGCCTCCAAGCCATCATCTTTGAGTAGAAAGACTTTTTGATTTGGGACAGAGAATGACTGTGGTTGGTGCATCGTCCATCAGCCAACATGGCTGTAGAAATCAAAACACATACAATTGGCACCCAGGTGAGGCCTAACCAGATGTCTGCAAATACATCTGCTCAGGAGACAAATAATGAAAAGAAATACACACAAACACAAACACACACAAACGTTTGCATTTGTCTGTGTTTGTTTTGGAAAAGAAAGGGGGTGCACTCCAAATGATTCTGTTTGGCACCCCTGAGTCCCCAGACTGCAGGACTTCACAGGCCAAACTCTCATTCAGTAGCAGCCGGAAAAAAAGAAGAAGGGAAAAAAACAGCCTTAATTTAGCATGTGAAACATCCCGGTCCAAGTGTCGCACAGTCTCCATCTTCTCCTGCCACCACTGCAATGCTCGGTCTGGTGCTAATCAGATTACGCTGGAGGAGTCCTGTTTTTCTCTCCCATCTGAAGCACCTTACTAGTCACCCTAAGTACCAGTTACCATGTCAACCAGTAGAAAAATGTCTGCATGTGTATGTGCATGCGTGCACTGCTTGCATGTGTGTGTGTGTGTGTGTGTGTGTGTGTGTGTTGCTTTTGTGGGGGAATTGGATGGAATCAAAACTAAAGAGCATGTGATGTGCACTCTATAAAATGGTAGAGTCGAGGCATGAGTCAAAGCATGTTAGCTGAAGGCCGAAGTCCAAAAGAGAAAGCAGGAGTTGGGGTGAGTGGAAACACAAGAGGGAAGAAAAAGATGGAGAGAAAGAAAGAACGAGAGAGAGAGAGAGAGAGAGAGAGAGAGAGAATGCACTGGGGATAAGGGAAAGAGAGGAAGAGACACCATATGGTAAAGGCAACATCTGTCTGCCCTGGGGGGGGGCGGTGGGGGTGCACAACTGATGCTGCGGCAGCAGTACTCCAAAGGAAAATATATTATTACGACTGAATAAATGACTAACGCACTAAGTCATTTAAAGTCAGTGGACTGTTCCCAGTGCCAGCACATCTGTCTGTAGACAATAGCACTTCCTCTGAGAGAGCAGGCTACATGCGCCAGCGTCTGATTAAGTTATAGGGCCTCATGTGCATCTGTAATTTATAATAATATCATGCATGCAGCAATGGAGAGTTGACTGCTTAATTTGTACAAGTGCAGCTTTCCGCATTGATAAATGAGAAAATAAATTCATACACTGAATTAATAATTAAGGACATCAAATCCAAGCTCTGTTTATACTGTTGAAGGGATAAAGGAGAAATAGAAAGACAGACGGAGAATTGTAGCTTTTGACCATTTTTCTTTAGTCCTTTTCAATTTCAGACATCAGGGGCCACACTTAATGCAGTAACCACAAGACAACACACACACAGAGAGAGAAAGAAAGAGGGGGGGGGGGGGAGTAGAACTGGAGACAGCAACACATTTCCTAAAGGAAAAACTGAATATGTAATCAGGGCTTCAAACCAAAGAGTAATGCACCCTCCAGAGAATTTCCTGTGAGATAAACACACTTCCAAAAAAAAAGGGCATCTTGCATGTCAGACTTCTGAGCAATGCACACAAATGGGATGAGGGCTAAGCTTTCGCTCAGCATGGTAATGTGACAATAAACACAAATCGAGGTCACTACACTTTGAGTAGACTAACGGTCTCCATTAATGTCACAGACAAGCGTTGTCTATCGCCTTCATTGACTTTAGCATAAACAAAGAGCCAGTGCCTCTATCCATTGTTAAGTAGCAGTAGGATGCTACAAGCATTAGCCTGGAGGTTTAATCAGCTTAATCAGCCTTGTCAAATTAAGCATCAGACACATCTTAAGAGAAGTAATCAAAGTGCCTGATTTTATTTTTTCTTTTGGCTTTGGCTTCGAAGTTGAGTGCTGTGAATAACACATGCAGTCACAATTCCTGTCCCATTCGTCGAAGCAATTTAGGCGAAAAATAGTTGGGCTTTACACTGAGCATAAGGAAAAGGCACTTGATGGTGGCAATTTATGACGTGACCAGACAAAGGACTGTTTGCAGCTTGTTTTGTTTTGTTCGTAGCTTTGTATTTCTACAAGCTACTTTAGAAAGGAACAAATAATGAGTTTGCTCAATGCCTCATTTTTAGCTGTGCTGTGTGTGTGTGTGTGTGTGTGTGTTTATCTTGGGCACAGTTTCCCAGGATGCAACAGTCAGCCAAGCCAGTGATATTAATTAGGCTAAGGAGAAAAAAAGGCCTCTTTCCTAAGCCTAAAGTGTGA
>JAGFZM010006706.1:0-2500 GCA_017657215.1 Limnothrissa miodon | reverse complement strand
GTTCACTGGTCCTTTGGAGTTTACGCAGGTCACGAAGGTTGTGTGTTTCATCACTTTGGCAAAAATGAACCAGGAGATATGAGTGCCCTAAGGGACCGAGGGGACGTTTTTACACTGCTGAATGTTCCACTCTTGAGTCAGGCTGATGTGAAGGACACGCCTAGTAGAAGGACACGGGTTTAAAGGAGCGTGTCAGATCATGTCATGATTGAATGACGGTAACACAAGCATCCTGAGCCACATAGGTGAGCGCTAGGCTAACTGGACAGAGGAGAGGAGACTGGCAGAGAGATACTGAGACATGCTAGTGTCCAACTGTCAGAAAGAACGTCTCGTGTGTCCATCATATATGTCTCATCAGGACAAGCTGGAGGTGAGCTTTTCTGACGGCATATCTGACCCCTGCTGATTTTCAGGGCGCCGGGGCTGGATGGTTTCAAATGACTTTTGGGATTTGGCTTTTTTATGAGCCAACCCAGCCATCCACATACACACACACACACACACACACGCAGCTCAAAGTCATTCACAGCTCCTATTCAGCTGCTACAACAGACACCACTTGATGGCGCTAGTGCACTTCTCCTTCTTATTTCAAAACCAGTTCATCCCATCTCTCTTTTCCTCTCTCTCTCTTTCGTTTTTTCCACTCTCTGTCTTTCCCCCATTCTCCCTTTGCTCTTTTCTAATATGTGATGAGGGGAGCTGTTATGCCAAATTAAATAAAATTAAGAGAAAAAAACAGCTTCATTCACCTCTGTCATTTGTGATTTAAGCACCAGGTCTCTGACTGACTGCCAGGCCGTGACAGCCAAGCTCCATAAGTATTGTGTGTGTGTGTGTGTGTGTGTGTGTGTGTGTAGTGTGTTTGTGGGAGTGTGTGTGGTTGATCAGGGGGTGGGTGTCTGTAGCCAGGTCTACCATCACCTATTGCAGTAGCCTGTCACCCTGATACCAAATGACCTACCTCTTGGTTCCTCTCTTGCCTCCGCTGAACACCTCCCTCCTCTCCTCTCCCCTCCTGTCCCCTCATCTCTCCATCCATGTGCTGCAGCATTTCTTCTTGTTTCTTTCTCCCTTCCTTCACTCAATCACTGTAGCTGTACTCTTCTCTCCTTTGCTTTCTAGGCAACTCTTCTCCTCCTCCCCTCTCTCTCTTCTAATGTGCCATCCCTCCTCTCTTATCTCCTTGCTCTCTACCACCATCTTTCCTTGTCCTCCCCTTTTTGCCTCTTTCTCTGTCCACCATGATCAATTCTCCTCTCCTTTCCCCTTTCCCGTCTAATCCACTTTCCTCTCCTCTTCCCTTCTCTCTTTCATCTCTCCTTCACTGCATTCTGCTCCCTGTTTCACACTCTTTCAACTATCTGGCCTTTCTCCTCTCCTTTCCTCTCTTCTCCTTCTATCTCCCCTTTCCTCCTCCCATGATTTTGTTGTTCTGTATGTGGCCTATGAGTTATCACCTGTGCACAGAGAACAGCTGCTTTTGGCCTAGAAAAACAATCCATGTTTGAGTGTGTGTGTGTGTGTGTTTGTGTGTGTGTTTGTGTGTGCATGTGGAGGGTATCTCGAGGCGTGCCTGTGCAGGTCTTGGTGAATGCGGATGTGTGAGAGACAGAAATAGAGACAATAGGAGATGCAAAGGGGGAACAGAGGAGGGGATCATTGGATTTAGCAAGACAGAGAGAGAGAGAGAGAGAGAGAGAGAGAGAGAGAGAGAGAGAGTAAGAGAGAAAGTGAGAGAGAGAGAGAGAGAGAGTGTGTGTAAAACTGAATGTATACTTGGGGTGTTCAGGCCACAACAGAAATGAAACGAAAGAAGTATGAATGTATGTGAGAGGTGAGAGTGTTTGTTTGTGATAAAGGGAGAATTGGAGAGATGAATGCATGTTTGTTTGTGTTCATTTCCTTGCGCTAGTGCCGCCTGTCTCACTCCAAAATACAAAGGAATCAATAGATCAGCATATATTGTACTGCTGTTTTCTTTGACTCAATATAGGGCATAACATTTTTTCTGCAGCATAGGCACACACACAAACACACACACATCCATGCACAGAGATAGAAAACCACGCACACCCCCCCCCCCCCCCCACACACACACATATACATCCATGCAGACACAGAAAGGCACACACACACACACACACACACACCACACACATCCCTCCCCAAGTGTCTTCCAGCAAACACTGGAGTTATATCAAAGGGCTTTTCTCTTTGTACAGAGGGCTTGTTTTCCCTGTCTTGGTTCCATCTGCCATTGGGAAGCAGTTGAAAGGCAGGGAAGATGCACCCAGCTGGAGACAGAGAGCCCCTGGAGGAACAGCACCTTGTGACAAAATCCCCACAACACCCAGCCTCTGCAGGACCACAGCACAAATGACGCACAGACCCGGCTATAGGTGATCACACACACACACACACACACACACACACACACACACACACACCACACACACACACACACACACACACACACACACACACACACACACAC
>JAGFZM010006705.1:0-15334 GCA_017657215.1 Limnothrissa miodon | reverse complement strand
ACCATCCAAAAAAACAACAGACAAGAACAGAAATAGGAATAGAGGTGCATTTTCCATTTCTTCTTCTTTGAGAGACCTCTGTTGTTGTTTTTTTTTGGGGGGGGGTTGTTTCTCTTCTATGTTATTGGCAAAAACTGAGACTTTTTGCAACTCATTAAACAACTGATGCAGCCGGACGAGAAGCTTTCCGGGACGAAGAACAAGCATTCGGATATTTCTTTGTGGCTCGGTCTTGGAATCACGCCTGCGATGCTCTCTTTGATGTCACCTCACACTCACCACTGCATCCCTCTCCTCTCGCTTGTCTCCTCGCCTTTCCACGCCTCGCCTAAGTCTCCGCTTCTCCAGCCCTCCCCCCCCCCCCCCCCCCCCCCTTCCGCTAGCTCTTCTCCCGTCAGCCACTCTGTGTGCACAGTGAAGGGCCTCTCATCTCACGCTCCCTACAGGGAGTTCCCGCACATTTCCACACCCCATCATCATCAAAAAAAAAAAGAGTGCACCAGCAGGCTGCATTATTTATAATAGCTGTCTGGAGGAGGACTACAACAAGGTCTCTTCTTTATTTCTGTGTGCCGAGAGCGGGGAGGCAGAGCACCACGTTGCCGTATCACTCTCAGGACAATATTATTCATTTCCCATAGCTGCGGATTACAGCATAATCTATCTCCCTCCCATTGTCAAATCTCCAAAGAGCGCTAACTGTGTTGGTGACATAATACATATCTCTATGAAAGAGTGCTGTGGCATTATGGTGTGCATCTTATTAGCATACTATATTAACTTGGCTTCTCTGTAGAAGGTTGCGCTGTCCATCTGAATTTGAGGAGCAACACAGCATTGTTTTCTCTGAAGATCACTGTAGATGCAGCAGACAGAAAAGTGCATCATCATTCAAACCCTCAAAATACTCCTACTACAGTTGTCTTTTATTAAAAGATGAGGATGAAGGACTATTCTAGGCTTTTTTTTAAACCTAACCTCTGTATGCATCATCAGACAAGCACTGGCTTTTTTTTGGTATGTTTACTGGTATCTAGATGTTTAACTCTGACAAAACTTAATTGGCGAACGTCTCAGAAAACTATGTCTGAAATGAAGTAAAAAAAACGCAACCTGCATGAAATTATTGAGATGAAACAGATCCTGCTGTTTTTTTTGGCAGAGTAGCTCTACTCTTTAAAATTATCTTAAGACTTCATAGCTTAAGTTGCAAATAGTGCTAAATGACATTTAAAAAAGGAATGAAAGTGTTCTTTATAAATATTCACATTTATTTTTCACTTAAGCATTTTTAAATAGTAGGCTACATCGCGCTTCCCAGTTCTTTATAAATAATCACAAATAGCTGGACTAAGGAAATTGTTTGCATGGTAATCAGCTTTGGGTGAATCAGAAAAATGAGGGTGGAGTGTGTAATGTTTCTTTAAGTCTCTGACACGTAAGTGGCTCTGAGGACACACAGGATCTTTCACATATCTCTCATTGGGAGAAAACAAAAGCACTCAGCAGGGTCAAAACCCCTTTGAATCAGGTTCGGAGTCAAGCGGTGATGAGTAAATGGAACTGGCAAGTCCTGCCTGAGACAGCAGAGAGTGTCACAAAACATTATCTGTGAGCTCCCGAATGCAGACTCCCATGTGAATCTTTGCCTATGACGCACGCTGGCTTAGTGGTATGCAAGCTGCTTAGTAATCTCTCTGAAAATGTTGTACCATTTTTGCTCAATTAAATCTAAAAAAAAATTAAATGGAGTTGATCTCCACAATGCGCTGTCTTGGTTAGCTGACTGATGAAGTGTGCATGTCCAAGTTGATTTAAACACAGACACACATAGACATACAAGACACACACAAACACACACACACACACACACACACACACACATACCGGCTTTAACAGCAGGGACAGGCCTAGAACTTCAGTCATACAAATTCACCTGTTTCCTATGCATTTGTAATGACACTACAGATGAACCATAGAAAGCACAAAGCAGCGGTCTGCTGTAGATGCCACTATGCTCAGTCTTACCTCACTGTGACATGCTGGTTCCTCATGGACTGGCAGTTTAACCAACCACAGTTTAAAAAGAAGATCTGCTTTTTTGATAAAGTTTCCTAAAACAAAAAAAAGTAAATGTAAACACATGATATCCTTCATCCTTCAACTTTTGTCAAGCACAGACACTGTAAATTGGGCTTATTGGATTCTGAGACTTAATGTCATACTTGTGACACCACCACCTTTGTCTTAGGAGACCAACCATACCTGGGCATTTAGGCTGCTACACAATCCACTAAAGAGAACAATGAAAACTGCACTAACTTTCTACTGGAGAGTACAGCTGAATTTACAAGATCCCACAAATGGAAAAAGATGCACTATTATCATCCTGCATTTCTCTGCAAAGCTCTGACAGCACCACCCGCCTACAGTATCTCTTCCTCAATGTCACAATTAGAAGGAGTGATTGTCAGAGGAGACACGGCTTCCTCTGGTATAGGTTGGTGATTCAGAGGATGGAGCGATTCACCTTTGAACCCTTATGTGGACAATCATGGTCTTCTCTGATCATGTGACTCATGGCTTACCCAGAAGTCCTCTTTCTCTCTTTCCTCTGCGTGCTTTGCTCTGATGTTTCAGTCAAACAGGTTTTATGCAAATAATGTTTTTTCTTTGGTTCTTTTCCCAATGGATACCCAATGTGACACGAAACATGTTGCACTTTATCAACGTGCGGAGACTTTTAGAAGAGATATTTTTATTTTGTAAAAGGGGGCAAGACAGTGCAGGCCCTTGTACTGTGCAATAAATGAGACAACCGTGATGAGAAGTGTGGTGATCTGCATGAGATGAGAATGAAAGGAAAGGTGAAAGGAGAGCATTAATGGCTAAAGGTTCATGTAACCTAAAAAACCTGCACACGAAATGTGTTTTGTGACTCTTGTTTTCTGTGATCCTCGTCAAGTCTAGTTTTTGTGAGCGTGGCAGGAAAAAAAGTGACAAGCATGGGTCTGACTGAGATTCTCTCTGTGCTCTTGTGATGTGTGTTTCTACGGAGGATTGTTTGCTCGTCGGTTCTCTCCGCCACTTAAGTGTCCCAACACACAAAATGCATACAGTACATCACCAGGTTTCCAGAGTGTAGAAAGCCGTGGACATTTCTGGAAGGGTGTGGTGCCCCCTGGTGTTTGCATGGTGGTATTAGAAATATTTCCATCACGAACTCCATGTTTGTTGCCTTGGGCATTTCTTCTGAAAACACAGAAAAAGATATTTAAGGACTACAGCTTTTATTCAGTAATGTAAATGTTACAAGAAGTGTTTAATATGTGTACAGACAACAAACTGTCAATTGTACAAATGAACTTTAACACTCACTCTAAAACAGTGCTTCCATTCCCTATTGAGTGAGAGCACCACTCCCAATAGTCCCCAGTCTACTGCTGTGTGTCTTTTATCTATTTATTTTGTCTTTTATGTGACAGTTTTGCCCAGGACCATGTGTGGTGTTTGCAAAGCCTGCATAACCTGAAACTACAAGCCATTTTCTCAAGGTGGGGGAGGATATTCACCCTGTCTAGCAAACCTCCTGAAACTGGCAGCTACAAGTCAACTTCTGGGCTCCTTTACAGTCATATTCATTCATTTGCTCTCCTTGTTTGGCTTTGTTTTTGTTTTCTTGAAGGTGTGCATGGGGGTAGAGACGGGGGATGCCCGAATGTCAGTATTAGTGTTGTATCAGTGAGTAAGTAACCTGTCGGTGTGCCGTTTTGAACAGTGCTGTCGCTGTTGTGTAGAAAGACTATTAAAGTGTCACAGTATTAAGTGTACAGTACACTATATATAGTGTACAAGTATGACTACTAAAATATATAAGATTATATTTATGTCCATATTATGCAGTTTTACACAGATGTCTGGCTTCATCGGGAGTCCAGACTGTTACACACACACACATGTATCTTCAGAAACACACATTCTCTCTCTCTCTCTCTCTCTCTCCTTTTCTCCCCCTTTCTATCTCTCTGTCTCTCTCTCTCTCTCCTCTCTCTCTATCTGTCTCTGTCTCCCTTTCTCTCTTGCTCTCTCCCTCTACAAACAACACACACGCACACACACACACACACACTCTGTGCATCTTACTTAGATGCCTCTGTGTCCTCTAACTTGGAGGTAAAGGATCTTGTTTGCTGAAAGACACCTTATGTGACTGTTGACGTGCAGATATTTTCCTTTCTTTCTCTGTTTGTTTACATCCTGTGTGCAAACTCAAACAGCAACACTGATGTCGGGTTGACCAATCCCAGAAGAGATTGCAGTGTTTTAACACTTGAGTCCAGTTCCTTGCGCAACAAAAATTGGGAAATGGTCAAAAATGACAAAACAAAAAACAACAAAAAAAACAGCTCTACATAGAATTTATAATGTTGTGGTCACTGGCAGTCTACATGGTGACATGGAGAGAAAATGCCAGGCTTTGATAACACTGACCAGATCAAAGGCTGTCTAATTGTCATTAGACAATAAAGAGAATAAAACACACTCTCTATTAGTCTGAACTTTGACTGTATGGTTTCTTAGGAGTAACACTACAAAAAGAAACACTTGAATCCGATTGGACAATTTGATCATGTGACTTTATTGATGTTACAACTACAGCAAAGGGATGAATTAATGGGATGCAATAATGGAACATCACTAGTTATTCATTTTCATCTTGTGTGTGCTTTTTTATGGCACTTCATTTATGTACCTGGAATAAGGCTCTCTCTGTTGTGCCATTCTGTACCAATGCACACATTCTGTCCAGAATTAGACACACGCAACATCTCATTAATCATTCAAAATGTGGCCAAATCTGTGCAGGAGGTCTTGTATATAGAATCAAATGTTCTTTATCATTTTGCAACTGACTTCTTTAAAAATCATTTTTTTTGTGTGCCATGATGATTATTATTATGACTCTTTCAAGAAATATTACCCTAAGATTATTATTGTTTATGATTATTGTAAATATTAGATTTAATGATTAGTTTTGAATTGTTAGTTGGGTATTTTTATAGATGTATACAAGTATTTTTCAAAGCTGAATAGTGAGCCTCTAGAAATGACTCAATTATTGTTTGATCCCTTCAGGGGAGAGAGTCCAAAATGAGGTCACTTTGTGTTGCCAGTGGCGATAACTCTGAAGTTAACAAGCAGTCCTGTCTTGTTTCTGTACCTGAATTAATTTTCCACCTTATACCTCTTCAAAAGAGACACTTTAAAGCTGAAAAACAAAAACGATGTTGCTCTAAGTTTGACTGCACAGTACAACTTGCATGAAGACGCACACTCACACAAAGAGACTGAAGCACACACACACACACACATGCACAGCTCTGTCCTAATCAACACTCTCACAAAATCTCATGGACACATGCATCCAGAGAAAATATGCTTAAAGACTGAATGTGACCTCATGCACTGTGAGAGGAACACTTTGTGGGATCAACAGTGAAAAAGGCAAAGGACTTTGTGATGTGTGACATTTTAACTCAGACATTGGTGTGTAACTTGAATGTATTGTCTTGCTATAAATGGATGTATCCAACCAATGCATTTTACTGTAAAGCAATAATATAAAGATGATGATGTAAATTGATATTTGAATAATAAAACATACATGGAGAACACATAACAGACCTAAAAATGAGAAAGAATAATTGATAACTTCTTGTTTTCCATTTTCTTTTTATCTAAGAGAAAACCGTGCACTTCAAATGCACCTGGGAATAGGCTTTAAATGGGTTAGTTATTGAAAAAAAAATGAAAATACTTAAATGAAATACTAATGTAGATAATTATATTCTACATTAGTATTCATAATGGCCTGAGTGTTGCTTGAGTGGGAAAGGTGCTATCGCAGCCTCCTCACCTCAAGTCTCTAGCCCACTACACATTGGATAATAAATCGAGCTCAATAAAAACCCTTATGATTTGGTAGCAGTGGATCAAACCACTCGAAAAAGCATAGGGGGAATTATTGATAATAAAGAAAAGCATTTTATGTGCCGGCGCTTATCATTTGTATCAAGTTGTTTTCATCACGAAATATGGAAATATACTGTGAAATAATACAATCCGCTGTCATCAGTAATGCTAGGAAAAAAGCGCATTGTGATGTTTGTCTCAATGTAGCCTTCCTTGATAGTCCGACCAGAGCGGTAGAGAAACCTCTCTCTGACTCTGTGTCTGACAACAGGATACTCCTCCCACATTCATTCGTAAATGTTCACTCAAGTCTTTCACGTAGGTCGTTTGCTTTCCCAGGCAAAGTTTTATTCATGGGTCACGCGAACAGGCCTACGGATGAACTCAGGTAATACAAACTTACACTCTGTAACGCACATACTCGGAACTAACATAGCCTTCTCGGCTAACAACTAAAATGGAGTGCGCTGCAAAGTAGCCACTCTGTTGTTGTTGCTTGCTACGCACGAGTCTGTCAGTCACATCAGGCTTGTGATCATGTTGTATGAAAGTATCAAGCAAGTTACTACACCTCCAAGCAGATACCAACCTGTTAGAAATAAGTGACGCATTAGCCTTCTGATAGTCTACCTTTACTGACAAATTATACATTAACTTATAGCCACTATAGAGATTAGGTATAGTAAAGTAGGTATAAGTTAACTCAAGTCACTCAAAGCACCACAGTACTGAAGGAAGGCTAACAATGAAACTTACCAAGACCTTATCGCCAGCTGCTCTTCGAAGCATTAGTCGGGAGCGCATACAGGCACTCGAAAATACGTCTGGTTTGGCTCAAGGTCACTAAACGTGCTGACCCCATTTAACGTAACCTTTTAATTGAAAGAACAGAGAATTCTTATCCTGTTTTGAGCAGTGGGGTGTACAGTAGGCTACATTCTTTGATTCTTGAGACTAGATCTACATTTTTTCAGTATCTTTGGTCGTAATCTTATGTATCTTTGTATAATACACCTATTGTGTACTGCTTTCATCACACAAGTAGACCTACTTGGTACCAGATTGATGTCATGTTATGTAATATTTATTTTTCACAGGATTCCTGCAAGCCAATGTTGTCATCTTGCACAAGGATCTGGCCGATGATTTTGAGCTGTTCTGTCATGCCAATGGCAGCCCTCTGCCACTCCTGTACCGCAGCCAGGCTGGAGAATGGGGATGTCCACCCTTAGCTGCCAATGCAGACATTAGGTAGCATAATATTAATGTTCAGAAACAAGAGATGGCTACATATGTATCTAAATGTGTCTAAACAAACCTACAGTCATGCTGGTGTGTTACTCGTTTTACCTCAGTCTCCTCAGAAATAATACAGCCTGTTTTTATCAATTTAGTCGTCAGCTAGCTCAAGTAAAAAAGCTTTTCACTCAGATTTAAGTTATATAACCCAGGACTCAAATTCTACAGTTCTTTTTGACCAGATCTAGATAAAAGAAATGCAATGACCACCTCTTGTAGGTATCAATATCTCTGATAATTGTCTTGAAGATCAGCCTAGGCCTGAGATCTGCCGCAGAATGGGTAGTCTCATAACAGAAAGGAGAGGAGAAAAATGTAGTTGTTTCTGTAGCGTGCACTTCAAGTTATGATCTTTTCCTCCTTCCTCCCCCCATGTTCCAATGCCACAGAACTGACTGTTCTCAGTACTGTGTGTTTGAGAATGGTGTACTGACCAGTAAAGTGGCGGATTTGCTGGCCTACACCACGCAGCTGCAGGACATGGTGAGCTTCTACCTGGGCTGCAGCTTCAGCTTCGAGAGCGCCCTGGAGAAGGCTGGCGTGCCTGTGCGCAACGTGCAGCAAGGCAAAAATGTCAGCATGTTCAGGGTAAGTGAGTGGTCCACCATGCCGTTTCACATGTGATATATAAGCCCATCTTTACCAATACCTTGCAGTTATTAAGGGCTGTTCATACCAGGAATGATAGCTACTGTATGATGACATATAAATGTTGATCTAATTAATATGAATTATGAACAAGGGTGCATAACTGGCATAGAACATAAATGTTAGGCCCTAATTTTAGTTAGTGATTTACCGGTACGCTTCTTTTGAAAAGGCAGCAATGGGTTGGCAAATACAACCCTAATATATGTTCTCAGCTAGTTCTATTCACTTAGACGCAACCAGATTTGCTTATCTGCAGCAGCAGGTGGGCAAGTCTGCAAACATAAATAAAGCAAGGTTTATCACACATATTTTGTTTTTAGTTCTATTTGGTACCACACAGTAAATGTTTTGTCTATTTTGTATATTATTTAATCCTTTTTGAACGCTTTGTACATGTTTTATAAATAAATGGGTCATCAAGAGGTCTTAAAAAATGTCTGTAGGCTATACTGTAACCTAAACATCAAAACAAGACCAATGCAGTTGCGTGAACGTCATTTTTGTTTAGCCTGGTTCTCACACCTACTGTACTGATCTGCTGTTCAGTCAGTCTGTCAGTCAAACAGCCACTAAAGTGAATGAGTTTACTGAAGTAGCCGCTCTCGATACTCCACAGACTGCAAAGTCCTGTAAAAGAGTTGGTGGCTTTGAGTGCCCTCTTGTGGTGACCATGAGGCCTGTACCACTGGACAAACTGGATGCTGTGGCCCAGTGCACACACCTAATCCCACAGGCCCACGGGGGCCCTGTGCACATAGGTGATCCAGGTATCCCACAAAGCCACTCACTATCTAAAGCTTGATGCTATCATTTAATTTCCGAGTTCATCTTCACAACTGAAACCTGTGTTGTTTTTATGATATTATCAAGTCAAGTCAAGTCAGTTTTATTTGTCAATTTCTTCACATGTACTCGACATACAAAGGAATCGAAATTACGTTTCACACTTGTCCCATGCGTAGACGTTGACAACAATAAAGTGCAGATGCACAACAAGAAAAACAATTTAAACAACAAGGTACTGTTAAGTAAAAAAAAAAGTGCAAGTAGGCTTAAGGCATTATACTTAGGTGACACACAGTATATATAAGACATGACATAACATAAAGTAAGTGTTCTAGCAGTGTTGTTTGTTGTCTTGGTGCAACACAAGATTTTAGCAGCAGTAGTAATAAATATAAATAGTGGTCATGTGTCAGCAGAGTGAAGAGCAGCGGACTGAGCACACAGCCTTGTGGAGCCCCTGTGCTCAGGGTGATTCTGTTAGAGACGTTGTTGCCCACACGCACCGCTTGAGCCCTATGGCTGAGGAAATCCAGCAGCCAGTTGAAGAGGGAGGTGCTGAGGCCCAGTTTGTTCAGTTTGCAGATGAGTTGTTGTGGTATAATGGTGTTGAATGCTGAACTGAAGTCTATGAACAGCATTCTCACATATGAGTCTTTCTTGTCCAGGTGAGTTAGGGCTGGGTGGAGGGCAGAGCAGATTGCATCTTCTGTGGATCGTTTCGCTCTGTATGCGAACTGGTATGGGTCCAAGTTGGTAGGCAGGGTGGATTTGATGTGTGACATGACTAGTCGTTCAAAGCACTTCATGATGATGGGTGTCAGTGCCACAGGGCGGTAGTCATTGAAGCAGGCTGGGGATGATTTCTTTGGCACAGGTATGATGGTGGCAGTCTTGAAGCATGATGGGACAATGGCTTGCCTCAGGGAGGTGTTAAAGATGTCTGTGAAGACGTCCTTCAGCTCCTCTGCGCAGTCTTTCAGCACACTACCAGGGATGTTGTCTGGACCCGCTGCTTTCCGGGCGTTGATGGCGGAGAGTGTCCTCTTCACGCTGGCAGCAGACAGGCACAGAGGCTGGTCGTGTGGAGGTAGTGGTGTTTTCTGTGGGCGTGTGTTGTTCTGTGCTTCAAATCTTGCAAAGAAGCTGTTCAGGTTGTTGAGCAGAGTGGTGTCGCTCTCACAGCTACGCGCTGCAGGCTTGTAGTCTGTAATGGCCTGTATGCCTTGCCATAGGCTCTGTGCGTCCTTGCTATTATTGAAGTGGGAGGTTATCTTGCGTGTGTAGTCCTGTTTCGCTTTCCTGATGCCACTGAACAGGTTGGCTCTCGCTGTTCTCAGGCCTGCTTCATCCCCAGCTCTGAAGTATCATTGTCACTATGTATTATTATGTATTATTATCACTAGCTGCTCTGGCTAGCCCACTTCTTACTCTAACACTACCCCCTCAGCGATGCTTGGCATCAAGGATTTGTCCCGGCCAGAGTATGGCGACTCGGTGGAAGCTCAGCCAGGAGACGTGCCAGTGTTCTGGGCCTGTGGCGTGACCAGCATTGAAGCAGTGCAGAGCAGCAGTGAGTGTGCTAGAATCACATACAAGGCGCTTGGACACACATGACAGATAATGTAGACACCTTCATAACTTCAGTCAAAGAGATGTTGTTCCTCTGAATGGATGAATGGAGTATTGTCCCTTTTTTGTGAGTATTGTGACTTTAATTGATCAAAAACAAACTTGAAACTTTACAAGCACCATTAAAACCTTATATTGTGTATTGAAATCTTCTTTAAAAGTATTTATTTATTTATTGGCTAAATGCCACCCTCTGGCAACAATTATTAAACTGCAGTGGCTTTTCGACTTATGTTGTAGGTTGATCTAGGTTCTCAGTCAGCCATATTTTGGTGGTGCAGTAGTAGATATTTCAGAGTTCAAGATTTCCACAACCAAGCCCTTTAGCCATTAACAATATCTCCTAATTCAATTCAAAATTCAATGCAAAAATGGCTTCCCATTCTATGCAGTTCTAAAGCAATGTTTAGGTTTTGTCATTGGTCAAAAGGAAGACGTTGGAACAGTAGTATATAAAACAGATGAAAGACAGCATGCTTGTTGATGACGTTTTTATTACTGATTCTCAATACAGTTTGTCGTGTGTGTCTCTCAGAGCCTGCCCTGGCCTTCAGTCACTCTCCAGGCTGCATGTTTGTGACCGATAAAGAGGACTCCGCCACCTCCGCTCTCAAACCCTCTGACTGCCCCATGACCTTTGACATTTCCCAGAGTCCCCTGCACTACAGCATGGCCTCCAAGGCCACCGTGCAGCAGATACGACAGCTGGAGGAGATTGCTGTGGAAGATCCTGGTAAGCACACATGCTGTTTGACTGCAAATATTAGGACTGATGTTTTACAGTTGCATTGACACTTTTACCATACTACTGACACAGTTTCAGTACGCAGTAGGCGCTGGACAGAGTCTGCTTTGTTTCAGCTTGATACAGTCTGCATGTGACTTTTGGCCTCTGAGTCAGTAAAAAGTAGTCTTTTTGACTTCTTGAAAATAGAGGCCATTTTTGTAAGCTTACATCTGTCACATGACTTCAAACAAGAGAAGTGAAAAAGCGAGAAGGACACATTATATTTATAGCACACATTATTAATATGTGATATAAGACACATATGAAAAGTATGCTGAAAATATGAAAATTCATTGCAAGCCATCTGGCCCTCTATCAAAAAAGTCCTTCTCACACAAAGCATGGTACAACCCATTTAAAAAAAAATCTGAGTCAAAATGATCTGTAGACTAAAAACGATAATGTCAGAGCAAACTTTTTATGCTCTACTTTCAAATATCACATCACCCTTCGAGGCTATTAAACCCCTGGGGTGTTTTTGCAGGCCAGCGAGGTATAAGAGTGCTGTTTGTCCGTGACGAGCTGGTCAGGTCCTGCTTGGCCCTGTCCCACGCCTCCTCCGTGCTCATCACCACCGGCTTCCCCACCCACTTCATGCACGACCCTCCCGAAGAGACGGACGGCCCGCCCGGCGCCATCGCCATGGCAGCCATGCTCCAGGCCCTGGGCAAGAATGTGGCTTTGGTGTCAGACCAGCGAGCCCTGGACATGAACCGAAAGATTGTGGAGGACGCCGTGGCAGTGGGTACGAAACAAACGAACGTATCAGTATAGAAACCATACAGGTGATAGCATCACATTAATGAAGGACAAAAGACCTGTGGTCACATAAATAGCTATTGTACTCCATTTTGTTTGGTAGGTGATATTGTAGTATGCACATAATTAATATAAACATCATGGTGGCACAATACACAGTGCACTTCCGCAAACTACACAAAATGTTCACAGATCTGTAGATATCATGTGAGTAAGGCAGAAGACGGCTAACTTGAACAATGATTCACATTTGTGTTTGATAATAGATTAACTCAGCTCAGTTCTGTTTATGATTGCACAGAACCTCAGAAAAGTTCAAGGGTCATAACATGAGAGTCTATGCATGTGTAGCTGTCTGTTCTAACACACAGCTGCATCCTCTCACCCTTTGGTCATCCTCTTATCTCTTTTACATCAGCAACAACTAACAGGCGACAAACATGCAGTGCTTTACTTTTTTCAACGTTGTGTGTGTGTGTCCATCAGATAGACTAAATCTATGTTTAATGTTTAGGTTGAGCCATGTTCAGCTAATGCATGTGTAGCATTCAGCCAGTTTGTCTTACTGCAGTCCAGACTGCATAGGAACAGAAGTGACCTCCCCCCCCCCCCCCCCCCCCCCCCCTCCCAATCTTGTCTACTGTAGGTGTAATAAAGTCAGCGGTTCCTTTTCTCAGCTTCCAAAACACGGGGCCGGATGCTGCCGTTCAGTTTCTGTGCCATGACGGAGACCCGAAAAAACCCAGGTGAAGTCAACAGCAATGCTGCAACACAATATGAAGCAGGTTTGAGATGACTCACGCCTAAAAGGTCACCTAAAAGGTTTCCAGACATCTCCCTCACACCAAGGGCTAGATGTGTTGCTTTTGCATTTCATCATTTTAGAAGGTTGCAGTCATTTTTTTGAGAGAATGTGCATACTTGTGTTTGATGTAGCTAGTCCTGCTTTGTTATGGTGAAGGGTGATTCTTGTGGCCTAGGCAATGCCTCAGTAATGTGCTGTCTGTTACTGACATCGCTAGATCATGTCAATCTGTGTGTTGTGTAGTGAAAGTTGAGTCATTTTGTTCAATTGCATAACAACAGTTGTCATAGCACATAACTAACACAAACAGCATTCACAGTGAAACACAGTGAGTTGTTTTTGAATGTGAAGTCAAGTAAACAGAGTTGCAGAGAGAGAGATGAGTAAGACTTCTGTTTTCTGTGCACATCTGCACTTCTTAGGTATGACCACTTGGTAGCAATAGAGCGCAGTGGCAGAGCATCTGACGGGAACTACTACAACATGAGGATGATTAACATCAAGCACTTGGTGGATCCTATTGATGACCTCTTCGTTGTGGCCAGCTCCATTCCTGGTATTTCAACTACAGGTAGGCATATTTACTGGGGCGAAAAACTGAACATTTGTGCCCTTCTAATACGCTTGTTATCTGTGTAGTAATAGCAATCAGACTGATTACAAATGTGGTTTTTGTTGGGTTTGACATCTAACATATCTGCTCAGTGTTCACTCCCCAATTGTAATAAATTAGACAAAGATATATTTGTGTGTGTGCGTGTCTTATGGTCTGGTCAGACTACACGATTTCAGCCCTATTTTGCCCCGATTTTGTCGTGTACGACAATCGTATCCGATTCCTAATGCTCGGGCACGACACCGAACGTGAGTGAGTCAAGTAATGACATACTTTACGACCTTAGATTTGTCGTCTGCGACACCCCGACGAAAAGACTAACTAGAGGGTTCCACCAGCTCCTGTGTTAAAGTTTACTTCTGTGGAAGACAATTTGTTGACACTGGTGCTATGACGACATGCAACGGGAGCAATACATTTGATGAAGTCTTGTAATGTGGCCAGTCTGTCGACCAAGACGCAGAGCGATTTATATGGTTCTAAATTCGTATAGTGTGTCATGGTAAATCGCGAAAGACAAAAAAATTGTGTAGTCTGACTGAGCAGGCCATTAGACAGAGAAAGATGTAGGAGTCTGTCTTGCTCTTTACAGCCAGTAGCAATAAACGTCTCATTTAATCTGCCACACACACACACACACACACACACACACACACACACCCCTCCAGAATAGCATAATGAAATTCAAGTCCATTACATTCATTGGATATTTGTGTGTGTGTGTGTGTGTGTGTGTCCTGAATGTAAAACAGGCATAGGCGATGGAGGCAACGAGTTGGGCATGGGCAAAGTGAAGGATCTTGTGAAGGCTCACATGCCCAACGGGAGCGTCATTGCCTGTGATGTGCCTGCTGACTTCGCCATCACCACTGGTGAGACCCAGCTGTCTTGTAGCATTTCATTTGTTGATGTAAAGGATTGTTTGGTTTGACAGATTGAATCATTGTTAGCAGAAGGAACTAGAAGGAAGAGGAACCTTATCATCTGTCTTTGTAAATAACAAAACGCCTTTGCGTATTTTCTCCTGAATTCACGAATGTTTCATTTAGTTTGAAGGTTGATGAAAGTTTGACATATCTAATTTCTCATAAATAAACACTTACATTATCAGTTTATTATGCTATTCATGTAGCTGACCCATATTATAGTGATTAACAATTGGACTGACATTCAGGATATTCTTGAATAAAATCTTGAATAAAATCACAATTATACCCTCCATGCTGAGCACCGTGATATTGGCATTCATCCTGAGCACCAGGGGTGTTTAATATTGTGGTTATATGAGGGGAACAGAGCTATTACCTGTGGTTTGAAGCCAGTGCTATGCTGGCGGAGTGTGGCCTGCTGTGTTGAGTTGAGAGCAACGCTGCCGTCTGTGTGACTAGATGAAAGGCGGCACATGATCAGGCCCTGGGAGACCCAGTCTGGCATTTGGATGCTGCCGCAGAGGCACTCAGAGGTTGTGACTCAGTCTGACCGTTACACTCGCTCGCACTTTCTCTCTCATGCGCACACACACACACACACACACACAGTCAAAGAACAGGCCTAAATGCCCTGACATGCATACACATAACACGCAGACAAGTTTGTGTAAACTCACACATTCGCATTGTCACACACACCCACACACAGTCAGTTGTAAACAGCCACACAGACTTATATACATTTATACTCTCATCCACCCACCCACACACACACACACACACACACACACCACAACGGAGGAACTGATGGCAGAATGTCTCGGGCTGGTTTTCACATCACCTCTGTTCTGGTTGCAAAGTTCCTTTGCTGCCGCTGCACTTGGCCAACAGCGGCTGTAAAATGGAGGGGACCTCAGCGCTGACCCCCTCTGGAGACGCACGGGTCTCTCTGTCCGTCACTGTCCCGCGGCCCTCCTGACCTTCAGCTCCAGATGTTGATGACACCCTTGCCCTAGATCCCTTCTTTCAATCCAATCAACACAAACAGCAGGAGATGAGATTCAGATCCTCCCTCTCTCTCTCTCTCTCTCTCTCTCTCT
>JAGFZM010006704.1:0-15289 GCA_017657215.1 Limnothrissa miodon | reverse complement strand
ACCATCCAAAAAAACAACAGACAAGAACAGAAATAGGAATAGAGGTGTATTTTCCATTTCTTCTTCTTTGAGAGACCTCTGTTGTTGTTTTTTTTTGGGGGGGGGGTTGTTTCTCTTCTATGTTATTGGCAAAAACTGAGACTTTTTGCAACTCATTAAACAACTGATGCAGCCGGACGAGAAGCTTTCCGGGACGAAGAACAAGCATTCGGATATTTCTTTGTGGCTCGGTCTTGGAATCACGCCTGCGATGCTCTCTTTGATGTCTCCCCACACTCACCACTGCATCCCTCTCCTCTCGCTTGTCTCCTCGCCTTTCCACGCCTCGCCTAGTCTACGCTTCTGCAGCCCTCACCCCCCCCCCCCCCCCCCCCTTCCGCTAGCTCTTCTCCCGTCAGCCACTCTGTGTGCACAGTGAAGGGCCTCTCATCTCACGCTCCCTACAGGGAGTTCCCGCACATTTCCACACCCCATCATCATCAAAAAAAAAAAGAGTGCACCAGCAGGCTGCATTATTTATAATAGCTGTCTGGAGGAGGACTACAACAAGGTCTCCTCTTTTTTTCTGTGTGCCGAGAGCGGGGAGGCAGAGCACCACGTTGCCGTATCACTCTCAGGACAATATTATTCATTTCCCATAGCTGCGGATTACAGCATAATCTATCTCCCTCCCGTTGTCAAATCTCCAAAGAGCGCTAACTGTGTTGGTGACATAATACATATCTCTATGAAAGAGTGTTGTGGCATTACAGTGTGCATCTTATTAGCATACTATATTAACTTGGCTTCTCTGTAGAAGGTTGCGCTGTCCATCTGAATTTGAGGAGCAACACAGCATTGTTTTCTCTGAAGATCACTGTAGATGCAGCAGACAGAAAAGTGCATCATCATTCAAACCCTCAAAATACTCCTACTACAGTTGTCTTTTATTAAAAGATGAGGATGAAGGACTATTCTAGGCTTTTTTTTAAACCTAACCTCTGTATGCATCATCAGACAAGCACTGGCTTTTTTTTGGTATGTTTACTGGTATCTAGATGTTTAACTCTGACAAAACTTAATTGGCGAACGTCTCAGAAAACTATGTCTGAAATGAAGTAAAAAAAAACGCAACCTGCATGAAATTATTGAGATGAAACAGATCCTGCTGTTTTTTTTTGGCAGAGTAGCTCTACTCTTTAAAATTATCTTAAGACTTCATAGCTTAAGTTGCAAATAGTGCTAAATGACATTTAAAAAAGGAATGAAAGTGTTCTTTCTAAATATTCACATTTATTTTTCACTTAAGCATTTTTAAATAGTAGGCAACATCGCGCTTCCCAGTTCTTTATAAATAATCACGAATAGCTGGACTAAGGAAATTGTTTGCATGTTAATCAGCTTTGGGTGAATCAGAAAAATGAGGGTGGAGTGTGTAATGTTTCTTTAAGTCACTGACACGTAAGTGGCTCTGTGGACACACAGGATCTTTCACATATCTCTCATTGGGAGAAAACAAAAGCACTCAGCAGGGTCAAAACCCCTTTGAATCAGGTTCGGAGTCAAGCGGTGATGAGTAAATGGAACTGGCAAGTCCTGCCTGAGACAGCAGAGAGTGTCACAAAACATTATCTGTGAGCTCCCCATTGCAGACTCCCATGTGAATCTTTGCCTATGACGCACGTTGGCTTAGTGGTATGCAAGCTGCTTAGTAATCTCTCTGAAAATGTTGTACCATTTTTGCTCAATTAAATCTAAAAAAAAAATTAAATGGAGTTGATCTCCGCAATGCGCTGTCTTGGTTAGCTGACTGATGAAGTGTGCATGTCCAAGTTGATTTAAACACAGACACGCATGGACATACAAGACACACACAAACACACACACACACACACACACACACACACCGGCTTTAACAGCAGGGACAGGCCTAGAACTTCAGTCATACAAATTCACCTGTTTCCTATGCATTTGTAATGACACTACAGATGAACCATAGAAAGCACAAAGCAGCGGTCTGCTGTAGATGCCACTATGCTCAGTCTTACCTCACTGTGACACGCTGGTTCCTCATGGACTGGCAGTTTAACCAACCACAGTTTAAAAAGAAGATCTGCTTTTTTGATAAAGTTTCCTAAAACAAAAGTAAATGTAAACACATGATATCCTTCATCCTTCAACTTTTGTCAAGCACAGACACTGTAAATTGGGCTTATTGGATTCTGAGACTTAATGTCACCACCACCTTTGTCTTAGGAGACCAACCATACCTGGGCATTTAGGCTGCTACACAATCCACTAAAGAGAACAATGAAAACTGCACTAACTTTCTACTGGAGAGTACAGCTGAATTTACAAGATCCCACAAATGGAAAAAAGATGCACTATTATCATCCTGCATTTCTCTGCAAAGCTCTGACAGCACCACCCGCCTACAGTATCTCTTCCTCAATGTCACAATTAGAAGGAGTGATTGTCAGAGGAGACACGGCTCCCTCTGGTATAGTGTTGGTGATTCAGAGGATGGAGCGATTCACCTTTGAACCCTTATGTGGACAATCATGGTCTTCTCTGATCATGTGACTCATGGCTTACCCAGAAGTCCTCTTTCTCTCTTTCCTCTGTGTGCTTTGCTCTGATGTTTCAGTCAAACAGGTTTTATGCAAATAATGTTTTTTCTTTGGTTCTTTTCCCAATGGATACCCAATGTGACACGAAACATGTTGCACTTTATCAACGTGCGGAGACTTTTAGAAGAGATATTTTTATTTTGTAAAAGGGGGCAAGACAGTGCAGGCCCTTGTACTGTGCAATAAATGAGACAACCGTGATGAGAAGTGTGGTGATCTGCATGAGATGAGAATGAAAGGAAAGGTGAAAGGAGAGCATTAATGGCTAAAGGTTCATGTAACCTACAAAACCTGCACACGAAATGTGTTTTGTGACTCTTGTTTTCTGTGATCCTCGTCAAGTCTAGTTTTTGTGAGCGTGGCAGGAAAAAAAGTGACAAGCATGGGTCTGACTGAGATTCTCTCTGTGCTCTTGTGATGTGTGTTTCTACGGAGGATTGTATGCTTGTCGGTTCTCTCCGCCACTTAAGTGTCCCAACACACAAAATGCATACAGTACATCACCAGGTTTCCAGAGTGTAGAAAGCCATGGACATTTCTGGAAGGGTGTGGTGCCCCCTGGTGTTTGCATGGTGGTATTAGAAATATTTCCATCACGAACTCCATGTTTGTTGCCTTGGGCATTTCTTCTGAAAACACAGAAAAAGATATTTAAGGACTACAGCTTTTATTCAGTAATGTAAATGTTACAAGAAGTGTTTAATGTGTGTACAGACAACAAACTGTCAATTGTACAAATGAACTTTAACACTCACTCTAAAACAGTGCTTCCATTCCCTATTGAGTGAGAGCACCACTCCCAATAGTCCCCAGTCTTCTGCTGTGTGTCTTTTATCTATTTATTTTGTCTTTTATGTGACAGTTTTGCCCAGGACCATGTGTGGTGTTTGCAAAGCCTGCATAACCTGAAACTACAAGCCATTTTCTCAAGGTGGGGGAGGATATTCACCCTGTCTAGCAAACCTCCTGAAACTGGCAGCTACAAGTCAACTTCTGGGCTCCTTTACAGTCAAATTCATTCATTTGCTCTCCTTGTTTGGCTTTGTTTTGTTTTCTTGAAGGTGTGCATGGGGGTAGAGACGGGGGATGCCCGAATGTCAGTATTAGTGTTGTATCAGTGAGTAAGTAACCTGTCGGTGTGCCGTTTTGAACAGTGCTGTCGCTGTTGTGTAGAAAGACTATTAAAGTGTCACAGTATTAAGTGTACAGTACACTATATATAGTGTACAAGTATGACTACTAAAATATATAAGATTATATTTATGTCCATATTATGCAGTTTTACACAGATGTCTGGCTTCATCGGGAGTCCAGACTGTTACACACACATACATGTATCTTCAGAAACACACATTCTCTCTCTCTCTCTCTCTCTCTCCTTTTCTCCCCCTTTCTATCTCTCTGTCTCTCTCTCTCTCTCCTCTCTCTCTATCTGTCTCTGTCTCCCTTTCTCTCTTGCTCTCTCCCTCTACAAACAACACACACACACACACACACACACACACACACTGTGCATCTTACTTAGATGCCTCTGTGTCCTCTAACTTGGAGGTAAAGGATCTTGTTTGCTGAAAGACACCTTATGTGACTGCTGACGTGCAGATATTTTCTTTCTTTCTCTGTTTGTTTACATCCTGTGTGCAAACTCAAACAGCAACACTGGTGTCGGGTTGACAAATCCCAGAAGAGATTGCAGTGTTTTAACACTTGAGTCCAGTTCCTTGCGCAACAAAAATTGGGAAATGGTCAAAAATGACAAAAAAAAAACAACAACAAAAAACAGCTCTACATAGAATTTATAATGTTGTGGTCACTGGCAGTCTACATGGTGACGTGGATGATGACACTGATGACACTGACCAGATCAAAGGCTGTCTAATTGTCATTAGACAATAAAGAGAATAAAACACACTCTCTATTAGTCTGAACTTTGACTGTATGGTTTCTTAGGAGTAACAGTACAGAAAGAAACACTTGAATCCGATTTGACAATTTGATCATGTGACTTTATTGATGTTACAACTACAGCAAAGGGATGAATTAATGGGATGCAATAATGGAACATCACTAGTTATTCATTTTCATCTTGTGTGTGCTTTTTTATGGCACTTCATTTATGTACCTGGAATAAGGCTCTCTCTGTTGTGCCATTCTGTACCAATGCACACATTCTGTCCAGAATTAGACACACGCAACATCTCATTAATCATTCAAAATGTGGCCAAATCTGTGCAGGAGGTCTTGTATATAGAATCAAATGTTCTTTATCATTTTGCAACTGACTTCTTTAAAAATCATTTTTTTTGTGTGCCATGATGATTATTATTATGACTCTTTCAAGAAATATAACCCTAAGATTATTATTGTTTATGATTATTGTAAATATTAGATTTAATGATTAGTTTTGAATTGTTAGTTGGGTATTTTTATAGATGTATACAAGTATTTTTCAAAGCTGAATAGTGAGCCTCTAGAAATGACTCAATTATTGTTTGATCCCTTCAGGGGAGAGAGTCCAAAATGAGGTCACTTTGTGTTGCCAGTGGCGATAAACTCTGAAGTTAACAAGCAGTCCTGTCTTGTTTCTGTACCTGAATTAATTTTCCACCTTATACCTCTTCAAAAGAGACACTTTAAAGCTGAAAAACAAAAACGATGTTGCTCTAAGTTTGACTGCACAGTACAACTTGCATGAAGACGCACACTCACACAAAGAGACTGAAGCACACACACACACACACATGCACAGCTCTGTCCTAATCAACACTCTCACAAAATCTCATGGACACATGCATCCAGAGAAAATATGCTTAAAGACTGAATGTGACCTCATGCACTGTGAGAGGAACACTTTGTGGGATCAACAGTGAAAAAGGCAAAGGACTTTGTGATGTGTGACATTTTAACTCAGACATTGGTGTGTAACTTGAATGTATTGTCTTGCTATAAATGGATGTATCCAACCAATGCATTTTACTGTAAAGCAATAATATAAAGATGATGATGTAAATTGATATTTGAATAATAAAACATACATGGAGAACACATAACAGACCTAAAAATGAGAAAGAATAATTGATAACTTCTTGTTTTCCATTTTCTTTTTATCTAAGAGAAAACCGTGCACTTCAAATGCACCTGGGAATAGGCTTTAAATGGGTTAGTTATTGAAAAAAAAATGAAAATACTTAAATGAAATACTAATGTAGATAGTTATATTCTACATTAGTATTCATAATGGCCTGAGTGTTGCTTGAGTGGGAAAGGTGCTATCGCAGCCTCCTCACCTCAAGTCTCTAGCCCACTACACATTGGATAATAAATCGAGCTCAATAAAAACCCTTATGATTTGGTAGCAGTGGATCAAACCACTCGAAAAAGCATAGGGGGAATTATTGATAATAAAGAAAAGCATTTTATGTGCCGGCGCTTATCATTTGTATCAAGTTGTTTTCATCACGAAATATGGAAATATATTGTGGAATAATACAATCCGCTGTCATCAGTAATGCTAGGAAAAAAGCGCATTGTGATGTTTGTCTCAATGTAGCCTTCCTTGATAGTCCGACCAGAGCGGTAGAGAAACCTCTCTCTGACTCTGTGTCTGACAACAGGATACTCCTCCCACATTCATTCGTAAATGTTCACTCAAGTCTTTCGCGTAGGTCGTTTGCTTTCCCAGGCAAAGTTTTATTCATGGGTCACGCGAACAGGCCTACGGATGAACTCAGGTAATACAAACTTACACTCTGTAACTCGGAACTAACATAGCCTTCTCGGCTAACAACTAAAATGGAGAGCGCTGCAAAGTAGCCACTCTGTTGTGGTTGCTTGCAACGCACGAGTCTGTCACATCAGGCTCGCGATCATGTATGAAAGTATCAAGCAAGTTACTACACCTCCAAGCAGATGCCAACCTGTTAGAAATAAGTGACGCATTAGCCTTCTGATAGTCTACCTTTACTGACAAATTATACATTAACTTATAGCCACTATAGAGATTAGGTATAGTAAAGTAGGTATAAGTTAACTCAAGTCACTCAAAGCACCACAGTACTGAAGGAAGGCTAACAATGAAACTTACCAAGACCTTATCGCCAGCTGCTCTTCGAAGCATTAGTCGGGAGCGCATACAGGCACTCGAAAATACGTCTGGTTTGGCTCAAGGTCACTAAACGTGCTGACCCCATTTAACGTAACCTTTTAATTGAAAGAACAGAGAATTCTTATCCTGTTTTGAGCAGTGGGGTGTACAGTAGGCTACATTCTTTGATTCTTGAGACTAGATCTACATTTTTTCAGTATCTTTGGTCGTAATCTTATGTATCTTTGTATAATACACCTATTGTGTACTGCTTTCATCACACAAGTAGGCCTACTTGGTACCAGATTGATGTCATGTTATGTAATATTTATTTTTCACAGGATTCCTGCAAGCCAATGTTGTCATCTTGCACAAGGATCTGGCCGATGATTTTGAGCTGTTCTGTCATGCCAATGGCAGCCCTCTGCCACTCCTGTACCGCAGCCAGGCTGGAGAATGGGGATGTCCACCCTTAGCTGCCAATGCAGACATTAGGTAGCATAATATTAATGTTCAGAAACAAGAGATGGCTACATATGTATCTAAATGTGTCTAAACAAACCTACAGTCATGCTGGTGTGTTACTCGTTTTACCTCAGTCTCCTCAGAAATAATACAGCCTGTTTTTATCAATTTAGTCGTCAGCTAGCTCAAGTAAAAAAGCTTTTCACTCAGATTTAAGTTATATAACCCAGGACTCAAATTCTACAGTTCTTTTTGACCAGATCTAGATAAAAGAAATGCAATGACCACCTCTTGTAGGTATCAATATCTCTGATAATTGTCTTGAAGATCAGCCTAGGCCTGAGATCTGCCGCAGAATGGGTAGTCTCATAACAGAAAGGAGAGGAGAAAAATGTAGTTGTTTCTGTAGCGTGCACTTCAAGTTATGATCTTTTCCTCCTTCCTCCCCCCATGTTCCAATGCCACAGAACTGACTGTTCTCAGTACTGTGTGTTTGAGAATGGTGTACTGACCAGTAAAGTGGCGGATTTGCTGGCCTACACCACGCAGCTGCAGGACATGGTGAGCTTCTACCTGGGCTGCAGCTTCAGCTTCGAGAGCGCCCTGGAGAAGGCTGGCGTGCCTGTGCGCAACGTGCAGCAAGGCAAAAATGTCAGCATGTTCAGGGTAAGTGAGTGGTCCACCATGCCGTTTCACATGTGATATATAAGCCCATCTTTACCAATACCTTGCAGTTATTAAGGGCTGTTCATACCAGGAATGATAGCTACTGTATGATGACATATAAATGTTGATCTAATTAATATGAATTATGAACAAGGGTGCATAACTGGCATAGAACATAAATGTTAGGCCCTAATTTTAGTTAGTGATTTACCGGTACGCTTCTTTTGAAAAGGCAGCAATGGGTTGGCAAATACAACCCTAATATATGTTCTGAGCTAATTCTATTCCCTTTGACGCAACCAGATTTGCTTATCTGCAGCAGCAGGTGGGCAAGTCTGCAAACATAAATAAAGCAAGGTTTATCACACATATTTTGTTTTTAGTTCTATTTGGTATCACACAGTAAATGTTTTGTCTATTTTGTATATTATTTAATCCTTTTTGAACGCTTTGTACATGTTTTATAAATAAATGGGTCATCGAGAGGTCTTAAAAAATGTCTGTAGGCTATACTGTAACCTAAACATCAAAACAAGACCAATGCAGTTGCGTGAACGTCATTTTTGTTTAGCCTGGTTCTCACACCTACTGATCTGCTGTTCAGTCAGTCTGTCAGTCAAACAGCCACTAAAGTGAATGAGTTTACTGAAGTAGCCGCTCTCGATACTCCACAGACTGCAAAGTCCTGTGAAAGAGTTGGTGGCTTTGAGTGCCCTCTTGTGGTGACCATGAGGCCTGTACCACTGGACAAACTGGATGCTGTGGCTCAGTGCACACACCTAATCCCACAGGCCCACGGGGGCCCTGTGCACATAGGTGATCCAGGTATCCCACAAAGCCACTCACTATCTAAAGCTTGATGCTATCATTTAATTTCCGAGTTCATCTTCACAACTGAAACCTGTGTTGTTTTTATGATATTATCAAGTCAAGTCAAGTCAGTTTTATTTGTCAATTTCTTCACATGTACTCGACATACAAAGGAATCGAAATTACGTTTCACACTTTGACAACAATAAAGTGCAGATGCACAACAAGAAAAACAATTTAAACAACAAGGTACTGTTAAGTAAAAAAAAAAGTGCAAGTAGGCTTAAGGCATTATACTTAGGTGACACACAGTATATATAAGACATGACATAACATAAGGGTTAGGGTTAGGTTGTTTGTTGTCTTGGTGCAACACAAGATTTTAGCAGCAGTAGTAATAAATATAAATAGTGGTCATGTGTCAGCAGAGTGAAGAGCAGCGGACTGAGCACACAGCCTTGTGGAGCCCCTGTGCTCAGGGTGATTCTGTTAGAGACGTTGTTGCCCACACGCACCGCTTGAGCCCTATGGCTGAGGAAATCCAGCAGCCAGTTGAAGAGGGAGGTGCTGAGGCCCAGTTTGTCCAGTTTGCAGATGAGTTGTTGTGGTATAATGGTGTTGAATGCTGAACTGAAGTCTATGAACAGCATTCTCACATATGAGTCTTTCTTGTCCAGGTGAGTTAGGGCTGGGTGGAGGGCAGAGCAGATTGCATCTTCTGTGGATCGTTTCACTCTGTATGCAAACTGGTATGGGTCCAAGTTGATAGGCAGGGTGGATTTGATGTGTGACATGACTAGTCGTTCAAAGCACTTCATGATGATGGGTGTCAGTGCCACAGGGCGGTAGTCATTGAAGCAGGCTGGGGATGATTTCTTTGGCACAGGTATGATGGTGGCAGTCTTGAAGCATGATGGGACAATGGCTTGCCTCAGGGAGGTGTTAAAGATGTCTGTGAAGACGTCCTTCAGCTCCTCTGCGCAGTCTTTCAGCACACTACCAGGGATGTTGTCTGGACCCGCTGCTTTCCGGGCGTTGATGGCGGAGAGTGTCCTCTTCACGCTGGCAGCAGACAGGCACAGAGGCTGGTCGTGTGGAGTTAGTGGTGTTTTCTGTGGGCGTGTGTTGTTCTGTGCTTCAAATCTTGCAAAGAAGCTGTTCAGGTTGTTGAGCAGAGTGGTGTCGCTCTCACAGCTACGCGCTGCAGGCTTGTAGTCTGTAATGGCCTGTATGCCTTGCCATAGGCTCTGTGCGTCCTTGCTATCATTGAAGTGGGAGGTTATATTGCGTGTGTAGTCCTGTTTCGCTTTCCTGATGCCACTGGACAGGTTGGCTCTCGCTGTTCTCAGGCTTGCTTCATCCCCTGCTCTGAAGTATTATTGTCACTATGTATTATTATGTATTATTATCACTAGCTGCACTGGCTAGCCCACTTCTTACTCTAACTCTACCCCCTCAGCGATGCTTGGCATCAAGGATTTGTCCCGGCCAGAGTATGGCGACTCGGTGGAAGCTCAGCCAGGAGATGTGCCAGTGTTCTGGGCCTGTGGCGTGACCAGCATTGAAGCAGTGCAGAGCAGCAGTGAGTGTGCTAGAATCACATACAAGGCGCTTGGACACACATGACAGATAATGTAGACACCTTCATAACTTCAGTCAAAGAGATGTTGTTCCTCTGAATGGATGAATGGAGTATAGTCCCTTTTTTGTGAGTATTGTGACTTTAATTGATCAAAAACAAACTTGAAACTTTACAAGCACCATTAAAACCTTATATTGTGTATTGAAATCTTCTTTAAAAGTATTTATTTATTTATTGGCTAAATGCCACCCTCTGGCAACAATTATTAAACTGCAGTGGCTTTTCGACTTATGTTCTACTGTAGGTTGATCTAGGTTCTCATTCAGCCATATTTTGGTGGTGCAGTAGTAGATATTTCAGAGTTCAAGATTTCCACAACCAAGCCCTTTAGCCATTAACAATATCTCCTAATTCAACTCAAAATTCAATGCAAAAATGGCTTCCCATTCTATGCAGTTCTAAAGCAATGTTTAGGTTTTGTCATTGGTCAAAAGGAAGACGTTATAAAACAGATGAAAGACAGCATGCTTGTTGATGACGTTTTTATTACTGATTCTCAATACAGTTTGTCGTGTGTGTCTCTCAGAGCCTGCCCTGGCCTTCAGTCACTCTCCAGGCTGCATGTTTGTGACCGATAAAGAGGACTCCGCCACCTCCGCTCTCAAACCCTCTGACTGCCCCATGACCTTTGACATTTCCCAGAGTCCCCTGCACTACAGCATGGCCTCCAAGGCCACCGTGCAGCAGATACGACAGCTGGAGGAGATTGCTGTGGAAGATCCTGGTAAGTGGACATGCTGTTTGACTGCAGATATTAGGACTGATGTTTTACAGTTGCATTGACACTTTTACCATACTACTGACACAGTTTCAGTACGCAGTAGGCGCTGGACAGAGTCTGCTTTGTTTCAGCTTGATACAGTCTGCATGTGACTTTTGGCCTCTGAGTCAGTAAAAAGTAGTCTTTTTGACTTCTGGAAAATAGAGGCCATTTTTGTAAGCTTACATCTGTCACATGACTTCAAACAAGAGAAGTGAAAAAGCGAGAAGGACACATTATATTTATAGCACACATTATTAATATGTGATATAAGACACATATGAAAAGTATGCTGAAAATATGAAAATTCATTGCAAGCCATCTGGCCCTCTATCAAAAAAGTCATTCTCACACAAAGCATGGTACAACCCATTTAAAAAAAAAATCTGAGTCAAAATGATCTGTAGACTAAAAACGATAATGTCAGAGCAAACTTTTTATGCTCTACTTTCAAATATCACATCACCCTTCGAGGCTATTAAACCCCTGGGGTGTTTTTGCAGGCCAGCGAGGTATAAGAGTGCTGTTTGTCCGTGACGAGCTGGTCAGGTCCTGCTTGGCCCTGTCCCACGCCTCCTCCGTGCTCATCACCACCGGCTTCCCCACCCACTTCATGCACGACCCTCCCGAAGAGACAGACGGCCCGCCCGGCGCCATCGCCATGGCGGCCATGCTCCAGGCCCTGGGCAAGAATGTGGCTTTGGTGTCAGACCAGCGAGCCCTGGACATGAACCGAAAGATTGTGGAGGACGCCGTGGCAGCGGGTACGAAACAAACGAACGTATCAGAATAGAAACCATACAGGTGATAGCATCACATTAATGAAGGACAAAAGACTTGTGGTCACATAAATAGCTATTGTACTCCATTTTGTTTGGTAGGTGATATTGTAGTATGCACATAATTAATATAAACATCATGGTGGCACAATACACAGTGCACTTCCGCAAACTACACAAAATGTTCACAGATCTGTAGATATCACGTGAGTAAGGCAGAAGACGGCTAACTTGAACAATGATTCACATTTGTGTTTGATAATAGATTAACTCAGCTCAACTGTTTATGATTGCACAGAACCTCAGAAAAGTTCAAGGGTCATAACATGAGAGTCTATGCATGTGTAGCTGTCTGTTCTATCTGTCTGTGCCTTACACAACGTGGTGATATGCTAACACACAGCTGCATCCTCTCCCCCTCTGGTCATCCTCTTATCTCTTTTACAGCAGCAACAACTAACAGGCGACAAACATGCAGTGCTTTACTTTTTTCAACGTTGTGTGTGTGTGTCCATCAGATAGACTAAATCTATGTTTAATGTTTAGGTTGAGCCATGTTCAGCTAATGCATAGTGTAGCATTCAGCCAGTTTGTCTTACAGCAGTCCAGACTGCAGAGGAACAGAAGTGACCTCCACCACCCACCCCACCCTCCCAATCTTGTCTACTGTAGGTGTAATAAAGTCAGCGGTTCCTTTTCTCAGCTTCCAAAACACGGGGCCGGATGCGGCCGTTCAGTTTCTGTGCCATGACGGAGACCCGAAAAAACCCAGGTGAAGTCAACAGCAATGCTGCAACACAATATGAAGCAGGTTTGAGATGACTCACGCCTAAAAGGTCACCTAAAAGGTTTCCAGACATCTCCCTCACACCAAGGGCTAGATGTGTTGCTTTTGCATTTCATCATTTTAGAAGGTTGCAGTCATTTTTTTGAGAGAATGTGCATACTTGTGTTTGATGTAGCTAGTCCTGCTTTGTTATGGTGAAGGGTGATTCTTGTGGCCTAGGCAATGCCTCAGTAATGTGCTGTCTGTTACTGACATCGCTAGATCATGTCAATCTGTGTGTTGTGTAGTGAAAGTTGAGTCATTTTGTTCAATTGCATAACAACAGTTGTCATAGCACATAACTAACACAAACAGCATTCACAGTGAAACACAGTGAGTTGTTTTTGAATGTGAAGTCAAGTAAACAGAGTTGCAGAGAGAGAGATGAGTAAGACTTCTGTTTTCTGTGCACATCTGCACTTCTTAGGTATGACCACTTGGTAGCAATAGAGCGCAGTGGCAGAGCATCTGACGGGAACTACTACAACATGAGGATGATTAACATCAAGCACTTGGTGGATCCTATTGATGACCTCTTCGTTGTGGCCAGCTCCATTCCTGGTATTTCAACTACAGGTAGGCATATTTACTGGGGCGAAAAACTGAACATTTGTGCCCTTCTAATACGCTTGTTATCTGTGTAGTAATAGCAATCAGACTGATTACAAATGTGGTTTTTGTTGGGTTTGACATCTAACATATCTGCTCAGTGTTCACTCCCCAATTGTAATAAATTAGACAAAGATATATTTGTGTGTGTGCGTGTCTTATGGTCTGGTCAGACTACACGATTTCAGCCCTATTTTGCCCCGATTTTGTCGTGTACGACAATCGTATCCGATTCCTAATGCTCGGGCACGACACCGAACGTGAGTGAGTCAAGTAATGACATACTTTACGACCTTAGATTTGTCGTCTGCGACACCCCGACGAAAAGACTAACTAGAGGGTTCCACCAGCTCCTGTGTTAAAGTTTACTTCTGTGGAAGACAATTTGTTGACACTGGTGCTATGACGACATGCAACGGGAGCAATACATTTGATGAAGTCTTGTAATGTGGCCAGTCTGTCGACCAAGACGCAGAGCGATTTATATGGTTCTAAATTCGTATAGTGTGTCATGGTAAATCGCGAAAGACAAAAAAATTGTGTAGTCTGACTGAGCAGGCCATTAGACAGAGAAAGATGTAGGAGTCTGTCTTGCTCTTTACAGCCAGTAGCAATAAACGTCTCATTTAATCTGCCACACACACACACACACACACACACACACACACACACCCCTCCAGAATAGCATAATGAAATTCAAGTCCATTACATTCATTGGATATTTGTGTGTGTGTGTGTGTGTGTGTGTCCTGAATGTAAAACAGGCATAGGCGATGGAGGCAACGAGTTGGGCATGGGCAAAGTGAAGGATCTTGTGAAGGCTCACATGCCCAACGGGAGCGTCATTGCCTGTGATGTGCCTGCTGACTTCGCCATCACCACTGGTGAGACCCAGCTGTCTTTTAGCATTTCATTTGTTGATGTAAAGGATTGTTTGGTTTGACAGATTGAATCATTGTTAGCAGAAGGAACAAGAAGGAAGAGGAACCTTATCATCTGTCTTTGTAAATAACAAAACGCCTTTGCGTATTTTCTCCTGAATTCACGAATGTTTCATTTAGTTTGAAGGTTGATGAAAGTTTGACATATCTAATTTCTCATAAATAAACACTTACATTATCAGTTTATTATGCTATTCATGTAGCTGACCCATATTATAGTGATTAACAATTGGACTGACATTCAGGATATTCTTGAATAAAATCTTGAATAAAATCACAATTATACCCTCCATGCTGAGCACCGTGATATTGGCATTCATCCTGAGCACCAGGGGTGTTTAATATTGTGGTTATATGAGGGGAACAGAGCTATTACCTGTGGTTTGAAGCCAGTGCTATGCTGGCGGAGTGTGGCCTGCTGTGTTGAGTTGAGAGCAGCGCTGCCGTCTGTGTGACTAGATGAAAGGCGGCACATGATCAGGCCCTGGGAGACCCAGTCTGGCATTTGGATGCTGCCGCAGAGGCACTCAGAGGTTGTGACTCAGTCTGACCGTTACACTCACTCGCACTTTCTCTGCCACACACACACACACACACACACAGTCAAAAAACAGGCATAAATGCCCTGACATGCATACACATAACACGCAGACAAGTTTGTGTAAACTCACACATTCGCATTGTCACACACACCCACACACAGTCAGTTGTAAACAGCCACACAGACTTGCGTATATACATTTATACTCTCATCCACCCACCCACCCACACACACACACACACACACACCACAACGGAGGAACTGATGGCAGAATGTCTCGGGCTGGTTTTCACATCACCTCTGTTCTGGTTGCAAAGTTCCTTTGCTGCCGCTGCACTTGGCCAACAGCGGCTGTAAAATGGAGGGGACCTCAGCGCTGACCCCCTCTGGAGACGCACGGGTCTCTCTGTCCGTCACTGTCCCGCGGCCCTCCTGACCTTCAGCTCCAGATGTTGATGACACCCTTGCCCTAGATCCCTTCTTTCAATCCAATCAACACAAACAGCAGGAGATGAGATTCAGATCCTCCCTCTCTCTCTCTCTCTCTCTCTCTCTCT